>JAHWFP010155840.1:0-10696 GCA_023313725.1 Lithobius niger
TTCATGTTGGTGGCAGACTTTGTGAAATCATGGTGGCTATGCAAGTTGAGGAATGTTGTAGTAGGAGTAGCTCTATACAGAGGTGAGAAAAACTGTGATCTACCTCCGATATATGTTAATACTTGGAAGTTGAGTGGTTGAACACATCTGCTACTGAACGCAAAACCTCACATTGTAACAGCAGTTTGTAACCAACTTCTTTCTCTTTCATGAAGGAAGCTTATGTCTTGTTGCACCCTGTGAATGCATGAGCAAATAGTACGAGATCTTTGAGGCCCTTCTGTGGTTGTTGGGTTGAAGATAATACCTGTGTCCCTACCTTTCTATTACCGGCCTTATAGAAGAATATATTTCGGTGTGTAGCTGTTCGAGCTCTAAGAAGAAATATAGATCTACATCTTCCCCAACAATGGCTACATTGTCACTGTCACTCGCTTTGGTGATGACACTCCTGACGATTAGATTGTCAGGATCATCAGATCTTTAAAGGTATTGTACTCCTCTGCCATTTAGTTTGGAGGAAGGCATCTTGATCAGCCTGGCCTTATGTTCATTAGATTAAATCTGATGTACCGGAGGCAGGACACAGATTTTTCTTGAGTCAGTAGACAGTTTCTCCTACTAAACGTACCATGCCAATCTAGATCGGAAATGAGCTACCAGCTGCAATTAGGGGTTGGGAGTGTAGTCAGAATGTCACTGCAGCCAAAGATGCTGCTACTCCTGAAGCTGTCCTCAACATCATATTTAGCAGATGCACCACAGGTTGTGGAAACAAGTGTCAGTGCAGGAAAATAAGCGTGAGTTGCACTACTATCTGCCACAACTGCCACGGTCACTGTTTGAATAGCCTGACACCAACAGTTCCTGACGATGATTAGATGTTATTAAATATGTATTTGAAGTTACAATTCGATGTTATATGTAGTAACCTGATGTAACAAATAAATATGTATAGTGGTAAATAAGTGTTTGATGTTATGTGATTGATATAGTAACTTAAATGCGGTTAGGGTCGGTCCACCTAATCTATGTGCACCCCGTATAGCAGATCTCTGTCAATCACTGAGATTTCTGAAATTTAGAACTCTAAATATCTCGTAAACTACTAGTGCTAGAGAAAAATGTATAGAATCAAGTTTGTGGCAAGTTTTGTCCTCTTTAACTTTTGTAGGGAGCAGTTTTCTGGTAGGACCCACAGATTCCGAGATATTATCGGAAAACGAATAAAAAGTGACCTATTTTGGGGTATTTTATGGTCTAGCGAAGCCAGCTCACCTCCAAATCATCAGGACTTTTGAAATAGTCATTACTGTACCTCCCCGAACAACCTTGCAAACTTTCAAGACTTTGGGATTTTATTGCACCATTTGCCAAATATGAGCCTTCGTTGACTGGACTATTATATAACAATAATATAAGAGTGGAAATCAAGAATGATAGCTGATTGATTGATATTTTATTGAGCTTATTGGACTTACACCATTCGCTCATTATACTACGTACTAACTAACCTACTTAACCTAAGCAAATGCACAACAAGGGCCAAGATTCCCGGTTTCCCCCGCATACCCCTATAGTCAGAATGCTTCGGGAGCAGGAAGAAGAGGAAAGACAAGATGACACCTGCCAGTCAGACGTCAAAACGCTGGGTCGCCCTGCAGAAGTTAACCACCCTACGCACTGTGGCCAGCCTCCCCCCCACCCCCGACGAATGATAGCCATACCTCTTGCAACAATAAACCTGTTATAACAATGCTAATTTTTAGGCTCTCACGCAACAACGCATACAAAATAATTGTTATTTAGACCTTTGGTCTATTGTTATAAAAGTATTATGCAATAAATAAGAAAAATCGTGATAACTTGCCAACTATTTACGACAAACTCATACAGTTTGCGGCAATCGACTGCTTTATTCATTTTCTTCAATTCCTATCCCGGCATATACTGACGCAAATCCGATTCTTACGCCGCTGTGTACAATTTAAAACCGTGATGAGAGAAAAACGGTAACATGAGAGAAGGGCTGTGTACAATTAAACCATTAATTTCTCGCAAAACTATAGATTTCTGGAAATTTTCACCAGATATTATTTTTGTCGGAAATTTTACTCTCTACACCTTTGGTCCTACACATTATTGCTGTAAAGTTAACGGGAGACGAGATAATGGACGAAAACCCTAAACCGGAAGTGATTTTTGGCCATTTTTCCAAGATGGCGGCGAAAGCTCGACTCGGAATGTTGGGGAGTTTTAGTATGTTGGTCAGTATGACGTATAGGAGTTATGTACCAATTTTCAGCTTAATGGGAATTTGTTCTCGCAAACGCCTAAAAAATAGGCTAATTAAGGACTGAAAAGCCAAAGGCTCACACAAGAGTTAAATAAATACAGACGCAAACCTATTTACGTTGCCTTTTGGACTTATATGTCAGACTGCCTGAGCGGGGAATCGAACCCATGACCTTTGAAACCAAAGGCCGAGGTCCTACCACTGAGCCATACTGACACAGCCGTATGGCTTTTGGTTTCAAAGGTCGTGGGTCAGGTATATTCCGGGCACAGGCAGTCTGACGGAGAAGTCCAAAAGGCAACGTAAATAGGCTAGCATCTGTATTTATTTAAAGCTTGGACTAATAGCAGGGCAGCTTAGCACTATAATAGTACACTTTGTGATACAAACGTATAAATCGGCAGGAATGAAAGTATTAATATACAAAATAGAATAACCTATGGAACCAACGCTGAATTTCATATGATGACGTCATAAATTCAAAATGGCCGCCTGAAAAAAAAGACCAGTTTTTTTGGTGTAACTCCTGAACCGTCAGCAAATCAAAAAGCACAATATGAAGCAAAAACGTCCAGCACACAATTCTGGACCGAAAAAGTGGTATACATCTTTTACGTAAAAGCAACCCTTGAACCACAAAATCTTATTTAAAGTATATCACCCTTATTTCGTGTGAACGCTCCTTTTTTCAATTGGTTCGCACGTAGGATGGTCCCATCTAAGTTAAACAATTTTGGCTAAGATTGATAGAAAGAACAGATCTCCACCTGTCAGAAAATCATAAGTATATCCATTTCGGGTTATAGAGGGCTTGCAAGACCACTATGAATTCGAAAATCGCCATACGTTTTCGCCGCTACGCCAGTACATCTTCATCTTTAAATGGGCATAGGACGGTGCCTATCTAAGTAAAACAATTTAGGTTAGGGTTGATAGAAAGAATATATCCCCACCTTTCACAAAATTCTAAGCATGTCTACTGCAAGCTATTAGAGAGATCGCAAGAGCACATTTTAATTAAAAAATCACCATACGTTTTTGCCACCTCTTCACTTTTAAACTAAACTAAACGTTTAGGATTGAAGGAAGAATACATCCAAACCTTAAAGAAAATCCTAAGCATGTCCATTTCGTGCTATTAGAGGGCTCTCAAGACCACTCTGAATTGTAAAATCACCATACGCTTTTGCCGCTACGACCATTTCCTCGTCACCTTCATATGGGCGTAGGGAGGTCACTATCAAAGTTAAACACTTTCAGTTAGTTAGGATTGATACAGATAATAGATCCCCAACTTACAGAAAATTCGAAGCGTGTCCAGTTCGGACTATTAGAGGGCTAGCAACAGCACTTTGAATTTCCAAAATTACCATACGCCTCGCTGCTACGCAATTACTTCTTTACCTTAAAATAGGCGTAGGACAGATTTCGGTTAGGATGGAAAGAACAGATCCCCACCTTTCAGCAATTCCTAAGAGTGTCCATTTCCGGCTATTAGAGGGCTCGCAAGAGCACTTTGAACACGAAAATCTCTACAGTAACAAACAATTGTAAAAAAGGAGCGTTTGCACGTATTAAGGGCGATATACTTTAAATACGATTTTGTAGTTCAAGGGTTGCTTTTACGTAAAAGATGAATATCACCACTTTTGTCCAGATTTGTGTGCTGAACATTTATACTTCACATTGTGCTTTTGATTTGTTGACCGTTACGGAGTTATAACCAAAAAACTGGTTTTTTTTTCTGGCAGCCATTTTGAAATTATGACGTCATGGTATGAAATTCAGCATGGTTCCATAGCTTATCTTGTTTTGTATATTAAATACTTCAGTCGTGCCGATTTATACGTTTGTATCACAAAGTTTATGATTAAACTGATTTTGGAAGCTAATCCGCCCTACTATTCTCTTCGAGATGGACGAATTACATACCACAGCCGTCACACAAAGCTCGTACGCCAGATACCGTGCGTTTCTAGCAATTTACCATACCATTAGCAATTTAGCAACACAGGAGTATGGTGTAAAGTCAACGTCAGTATTACGTACTGCACACAAACCCAATCCCGTTTATCTATATCAGCAGTTTGACGTTAATCGCGAACCACACTCTTGTTTCGCTAAACTGCTTGACGGAAAAGAAACGCACGGATACTGTTCTGGCAGCGCCACCAACTGCTCGGTCGGGTAAAAAAAATAATGTATTTAGCATTACTAAAACCAACTGATAATAAGGATACTCAATTAATCGCTTAAAAATATTATAAGTAAGATTAGGACGTTAAAATAATTTCAAGACAGATCAGAACTCGCTGATGAAGTTTTCAATTTTTTTTAAATCCATCATTCAATTTTAAAACGGGTTATAGAGATAAGTGGCGCTAAGTATACCACATGTGTTTGTCGAGCAACGTGCCGAGCGACAGCTCAGGCTGAATCTTCTTCTGTGGTTCTCATTTCTTGTAACGAACGGAATTCGGTTTGAATCGAGCACAGAATAAGTTTTACAACTTCGGTTGTTGCCCACGCACGAGTGTATCGTCAGCTTCCCAAGGTATTGTTGCCTCCATGTTTGCTTTCAAGTTTCGCCTGTCGTGTTGTGTACCGCAAGAATTTCGAACTGGCGCTGCGATCGTTCGGTACACAATCGAGCTTACGGGTAGCCGTACGACTACGCAACTCGTCCATCTCAAAGAGAGTAGTTAGTCCAAGCTGTCAGTGTCGCCCTCGACTGACCAAAGCGGCAATAAAACAAATCAGTTGCATCATTGGCACTTTCTGCGGCCATATTGTCCAATCCAGTGTATGCTATTTTTCATACAAGATCCGGCCGGTACTGTAGCAGATCCCTGTTCGAACCTTCAACGAAGTGACATCAACAGTGGCGTAACGAGTGGGGGAGGGGGGGGGGGGGCAAAGGGGCAATTCGCCCCTCTGTGAGATTTTGAAAGCCTATTTGGCAAATTGGCCAAGTCTTTTTTTCCTTAGCTGAAAAATTATTTACCATCAGATGCATTTTGAGGTCAAAGACGCAACTTTCATTTTAGCTAATTTATAATTCTACTGTTTCTCCTTGGTGATGTGCTGGCCCTGTTGCTGCGTTGCAAACGTTTGGTGAAGAGGTGAAGCAGAGCTGTATTGCGATGATGGAGTGGTGATGAGAAGCGGTGGTGTGATGCTGGTGAAATATTGTGCAAGTTGTGTGTGGAGTGATGTGCGTAATGCTGTGTGTGCAAAACAAAGAAGGTGGTGGTGTTTCGCAACTGTGTGTGTTCGGAAGCCTTATTTGTGCCAACCTGGTGATTGACATCACTAGGGAACCAGCGGCTAACCGAGACTAGTCTCAATCTGGGGTTGGAGGTGTAAGGTTTGGCCGTATCGTTCCATTCGAACACGTAATGACAGTTATTAAGTAATTATCTGCAATTATGGGTCATTACCCCGTTCGACAAGAAGCAACTATTGTGATACAATTGCCAACCTTAGAACACTGCAAGAAGCAGCAACTTTCCACGAAAACTGAAGTTCCATTCGTTGCAACTTTATAACTTGGTTTTTGGCGGGAAGCAGGCTTTAAATGAAAAGAACGTTTTACCGCCGGAGACACTCGCAAAAGGTAGCTACAAGCGGCAGAGCTGCTTTTTGTCGTCTTGTAGGACAAATTCATGTTGATCGATATGCTGAAGGAGAAAGTAAATTGGATCCTTTGTTTGCAAGCGTGAGTCGACCCATTGAATTTATAAGGGTCAGCTGCAAGGGGCACTGGAGGGGAAAAAGAAGGTCGTCTTACTGAAGCCAATGCTATTAGACTGGATTTATTGAGCCTATAACGCGCGATTTTTGTTGTTGGAGAAAACGTTTTTTTAAGCCTAAGAAATCCGCACTCAAAGCACTGTCTTGACTAGAAATGCCGTTGTTTTCCATTACATTTTAATCTAGTGCCCCTTGTAGCTATATGCCCTCCAGATGCTATCTCGTAGCCAATATGACGTCACTTGCCGATGTTCTATAGAGCAGCGTCATAGGACGTCATATTGGCTACAATAGCGATAGCTGCAAGGGGCACTAGATTAAAATGGAGGGTTAAGCAACGGCACTTCTAGTCGAGGCAGTGCTATGAGAGCGGTTTTCATAGGCTTAAAAAAACGTTGTTATCTCCAATCTCTTATGCTGCTAGGTTGTAATTGGAAAATAGAGATTCTACTTGCTTAAAAATGTCAGCAACTGCCAACAAATCAACAAAAATCGTGCATTATAGGCCTAAGAAATCCACTCTTAACAGCATTGTCTTCAGTAAGATGCCCTTCTTTTACACCTCCAGTGACCCTTGCAGCTATCCCAGTTACTGGCTCCAGCAAAGAGTTATCTACATCTACATATATAATACGGAGCAGGCGGCCAAGTCACCGGCCACGCCATTCCGTCATACAATCAAGTACCCCACCCTGTAGTGCCATCTGTTGACGGGATTTACCTTCAAATTCGGGTTGGGACACTTTTCCAACATCTTCGAACAGATGGCGCCATTTACCAAACCTGCCACGTCGCCGTCTATTGATGGCCTTGGACTACAAGTTAGGGTTATAACACTTTTTCCAAAGTCTTCAAAGAGATGGCGCCACTTACCAGACCTGCCGCACCGTTTTTGGGTTAGTTTTTTAGTATTGTTATGGTACCACAGCGGCCAACAAAGTTTTAGTCGCGTGAACTGTGCCATTGTCGGCGTTTGAGCTAAAAAAAAAAAACCAGTGTATACTAAAGCAGACAACTTTAAACGAAACGACGATTGGTTCTTAATTTCGAGGCCTCGAAATTGGCAGCCTAATACGATGGAATGGCGCATTTATTTCCTAAATGTTCGCTTCCAGAAAGGAGTTGAATTATTTTTAAGAGGGCGGCAACAATCGTTGCTTGCAACAATGTCGCCATGCACGGTACGGAGGTGATTTGTTTCAAAGGGTTAACTTAAACACAGGGTTACTTGCTTACTAAATGCTGGATTTCTCAGGGCTTTTTTAGCCTTCAGTCAAACATACGCGACTTTTCCGGGGCTGCACCAAAGGGGAAATGTCACGGGGTGGTGTTTTCGGGGGGTGCGGGAGAGGATGCCAGGGCAAGTGTGTGTGTGGCGGGCAAAGCACGCTACCGAAGTGAATTGTTTCAAAGGATTAACTTAAACATGGGATTACTTGCTTACTGAATGCTGGATTTCTCAGTGATACGGTTTTTTTTAGTATTCAGTCAAACACACGCCAGCGATTCTTCCGGGGTGCACCAACGGGAGAATGTCACGGGGCAACGTTTTCGGGGAGAGGCGGGCAAGCGTGTATGTGGTATGTGGGGAGGGGGCAGTAGTGTGGGGATTGAGGGTTCAAGTAATTGTGGGGGAGAGGGCATATGTGGGAGCCATTCACATGTTCAGTCTTCGGTTTGATAAATTTAAAACCAAAGACCAAACACCTGGAGGGAGGCGGGTGGGTGCACAGCATGCACACGGGCACAACTAGTATACAATACGGAGCAGGCGGCCAGTGTCACCGGCCACGCCATTCCGTCGTACAATCAAGTACCCCACCCTGTAGTGCCATCTGTTGACGGGATGTGCCTTCAAATCGGGTTGGGACACTTTTCCAACGTTTTCGAACAGATGGCGCCACTTACCAAACCTGCCATGTCGCCGTCTATTGACGGCCTTGGACTACAAGTTCGGGTTATAACACTTTTTCCAAAGTCTTCGAAGAGATTGCGCCACTTACCAGACCTGCCGCACCGTTTTGGGGTTCGTTTTTTGCCATTGTTGTGATACCAAAGCGGCCAACAAAGTTTTAGTCACGTGGACTGTGCCATTGTGGCATTGCTAAAAAAAAACAATCCGTGTTTACTAAACCAGACAACTTTCAGCCAAACGACGATTGCTTCTTAATTTCGAGGCCCCCAATGGGCAATGGGCCTCAAAATTGGCAGCCCGATACGATGGAAAGGCGCATTTATTTCCTAAATGTTCACTTCCAGAAAGGAGTTGAATTGTTTTTTAAATGGGCAGCAACAATCGTTGCTTGCAACAATGTCGCCATGCACGGTACTGAGGTGAATTGTTTCAAAGGTTAACTTAAACAAATGGTTACTTGCTTACTGAATGCTGGATTTCTCAGGGCTTTTTTTAGCCTTCAGTCGAACATACGCATGCGACTTTTCCGGGGCTGCACCAAAGGGAGAATGTCACGGGGCGACGTTTTCGGGGAGGGGGAGGCGGGCAAGCGTGTATGGGGAATGGGGCAGGAGTATGGGTATTGGGGGTTAAACTAATTGTGGGGGAGAAGGCATATGTGAGCCATTCACATGTTCGGTCTTCGGTTTGATAAATTTAAAACCAAAGACCAAAGACCTGGAGGGAGGCGGCGGGGGGGGGGGGGGGTGCGCAGCATGCGCACGGGCACAACTAGTATACAATAATACAACGTTGTGTCACTGCCCTATAGATTCCCAGTCTCTTTGCTGTTGCAACTTCCGTAGTTTAGTTAACATGGTGTATTCACGTATACCTTAGCCATCACATATTATAAAACTGTCTGATCACATAATATTTCACTTTTCAAATATCACATAATCTAGACACACGCTAGTCTGTTGCGCCAAGTTAGGCAACAAACATCACATCAATTCAGTTGTGGAGGATGTAAACCATTGTAGCGCGACGCCATGGCGTCAGTGTCATATCCTGAAGCAGAGTTGGGCATATTTCAGGTAAAAATAATAGCGATGTTCAGCAGAAGGCACGTATCACCGGGGAGAATTATTCAGTAGCTTCTGGAGAGACTGATATTTTGTTGGTATGCAGTTGTGTTTGGTGATGGAAGTGGTGTTGTTGTATTCTTGTGTTCTTGTATTGTGTTAAAGATGTTGCTAGATGATCAATTATAATCAGAGCTCTATAAATAAATAAATAAATCATCAATAGTTTGGTGGTTGGTGGAAGTGGTTGTTAGATTACCTTTAGTTTTAGTGTTACATTGAATTAGAGATGAGCGAATGATGTACGGTCAGCAAGCTCAGGTAATGTAAATAAGTAAATAAATAAACTATAACAATATTAATAATTAATATATTTAATAATGCTATAAATCACATACACCAAGTATAAAGCACGAAGTTCTGTGTGGACTTTTAGTCCATTCAACGAAGGCTCATATTTGGCAAATGGTGGAATAAAATCCCAAAGTCTTGATACTTTGCAAGATTGTTCGGGGAGGTCTAGTAATGACTATATCAAAAGTCCTGATGATTTGGAGGTGAGCTGGCTTCGCTAGACCATAAAATACCCCAAAATAGGTCACTTTTTATTCGTTTTCCGATAATATCTCGGAATCTGTGGGTCCTACCAGAAAACTGCTCCCTACAAAAGTTAAAGAGGACAAAATTTGCAACATACTTGATTCTACACATTTTTCTGTAGCACTAGTAGTTTACAAGATATTTAGAGTTCTAAATTTCAGAAATCTCAGTGATTGACAGAGATCTGCTATATGGGGTGCACATAGATTGGGTGGACCGGCCCTAACCGCATTCAAGTTACTATATCAATCATATAACATCAAACACTTGATGTAACAAATAAATATGTATAGTGGTAAATAACAAGTATCAAGTACTACATATAACATCGAATCGTAACTTCAAATACATATTTAATAACATCTAATCAAATCGAAGTAAACGTCCTCCTGAAGGTTATCGTCCGGAACAGTTGGTGTCAGGCTATTCAAACAGTGACCGTGGTAGTTGTGGCAGATAGCAGCGCAACTCACGCTTATTTTCCTGCACCCACACTTGTTTCCACAACCTGTGGTGCATCTGCTAAATATGATGTTGAGGACAGCTTCAGGAGCAACAGCATCTTTGGCTGCAGTGACAGTCTGACTACACTCCCAATCCCAACTTGCAGCGGGTAGCTCATTTCCGATCTAGATTGGCATGGTGCCTATGCAAGTTGAGGGACGTTTAGTAGGAGAAACTGTCTACTGACTCAAGGAAAATCTGTGTCCTGCCTCCGGTACATCAGTTTCAATTTAATGAACATAAGGCCAGGCTGATCAAGATGCCTTCCTCCAAACTAAATGGCAGAGGAGTACAATACCTTCAAAGACCTGATGATGCTGACAATCTAATTGTCAGGAGCATCATCACCAAAGCGAGTGAGGTTGTGTTAGTGGTGGTGTATGATTAGGTTAAGTTAGGTTTAGGTTTAACATATTAAAGAGTGTACGGCTTTGAGGCCTTTTAGACTAATTAAAGAAACAAGAAACCAAAGCAAGTGACAGTGACAATGTAGCCATTGTTGGGGAAGATGTAGATCTATATTTCTTCTTACAGCTCGAACAGCTATACACCGAAATATATTCT
>JAHWFP010155842.1:411-18408 GCA_023313725.1 Lithobius niger
GCCATTGGACCGTGCATCACCGACGGGACATCGGTCACCAAGAGATCGACAGTTGACAAGGGACCAACAGTCGGCGGCTGGCCGGAATTGGAGGGCCGGCCGTCTGTCACGGCTGGACAACATGGCAGGACAACAGCCCCATATCAGTCAAGGAGTGGGGGACCAGCCAACTGGTGGCAACCAATCTTCGAAGCGAAAGAGTGGTTCGCCTTCAGCGAAAACCGGGGACGACTACCGGGACAAGTCAGATCCCAGACAGGGCCGCTGCGGGTCACGAACTCGGTCTCGGAGCCGCTCACCAAAAAGGAGGAGATGCACCTCACCTACGGTTCCTTCATCCAAGGGGAGATCCAGGTCAGGCAACAGGCGGGAGGGGAGAATGTCGGAGGAGACTCGCCCACGACAGTCGTCGAAACGTTCAAGGAGCCAATCGAGTGAGTCGTCTTCTTCTAATCGATTGGGAACCGAAGATGCGGCGTACCTGTCAAAAAAGGAAGCGTTTGAAAGCATTGTGAGACGAGTCCATTTCTATCTTCCCTCGTCATTCTGCCGGTCGAGGCCAGATCTCTCGCCCGGTAACCCGGACGAGCCCCCCACTGCATCTTTCGCCAAAATGGAGGACATTCGTCATCCTGTTAGCCTTCTGCCGCAATCGGTGATGCTTCACCGCTCTCTCCTTGACGCAGGTGGTCTTCTGAGAGAGGGGGGCAAACCCATAGTCACTGGTAAAGAACTCCCACGGCATGACTCCAGTAAACAGGATTTCTTTTTCGGCACTTCAAACTTTGGCCCGCTGAACCCATCGGCACCAAAACCCAGGAACTACTACACCTTCAAGGAGGCTGAATATCTTCACGAGTACGCATCCATGGAGTACGACTCCTGCCTCCCGAAGCCGGCTGTGATTCGTGTTCCGCTCAAGCAGTTCGAAGCGGAGGAACGGCTATTACGCATAGGGGTTCGGGCAGCATCTCACGCCGAGCTGGTGGCCTCAGCGGCATTGGCGGCACTACAGTCCTTTATCAGGACCCCGGTCAACAGCCAGGATCAAGGGATCGTCCGGGACTGCGCAGACCTTCTGAAGCAGGCGATCTCCTTTCAGAAGGAAACCATCGACTGGGGAGTGCGATCAACAGCGAACTCAGTCCTGCGAAGACGGGATGCTTACCTCAGTGGAGCGCCATCGATTCTGAAGGAAACGGCCGGCAAGCTTAGGCTTTTACCATTTCATAAGTCCGACAGGTTGTTCAATGGGGAACTCCTTTCGATCGCCCCGGACCTGAGAGGAAGGGTGAAACCCCCTCATAAGAAGGATCACCCTCAGAAGTACAAGGGTCGGTTGCCTTACAAGAACTCCAACCAGGAGCCCTTTCGTGACCCCCAACCGACGTCGGGCCCCAGGAAACAGAGGGGCTCCTCCCACCAGGGTAACAGGGGCAGAGGCAGCGGGCATTTTAAGGTTCAGGACCAAACCAAATTGTCGGCCGGACCCCAAAGCAAAGGAAGAGGCTCAAGAAGTCGGGGTGGACAACTATGACATATCGAGGCCCCAGCTTGCTCTCCTTCACCGACGGGTGGGAGGCAGGCTAAGATTCCACTATCCTATGTGGGAATCTGTTACGAGCGATCCATTCGTTCTCTCCGTCATCAGAGAAGGATACAGACCACCATTTCTTTCAGTACCAAGACTATCGAAGGTGGTTCCAAGTTGGCTCCTAAACGTCATAGACCCGCTATTGGAAGAAGAGGTGCAAACTCTCCTCGCAAAAGGGGCAATTCAGCCGACACCAGAAGGATCGCCGGGGTTCTACAGCCCAGCTCGGGTGATCGCGAAGAAAGGCGGAGGAAGAAGAGTCATCTTCAATCTCAGGCTCCTCAACAAACACATTGCGCAGGAGCACTTCAAGATGGAGACGCTCTCGTCGATTCGGGAATCGCTGCAGGAAGGGGAGTTTACCACGTCATTGGACCTGGAGGACGCATATCTCCATGTCCCCCTCCACCCTTCGGCATTCAAATTCTTCCGGTTTGCGGTGCACGGCAGGTCATTCCAGTTCACGGTCCTCCCCTTTGGCCTTTGCACTGCCCCACATGTTTTCACATCAATCCTCAAGCCGGTTTTGGGATTTCTCCACCAGCGGGAAGTGAAATCTCACGGATATTTAGACGACTGGCTGCTCCGCAACAAATGCAGCAGGACCCTACAGGAGCACACGGACACTGTCAGCCAGTTGTTCAGCGATCTGGGTCTCGGAGTCAACGAGAAGAAGTCCAGAAGGGCCCCAGCGACGGAATTCCAGTTCTTAGGGGCGGCGTTCCGGATGATGGACTTCACGGTCAGACCATCGGAGGACAGGATTTGGGACCTCCCGACTTCAATCCAGGATATCCTTCAGGCGGACTCAACTACGGCAAGATCCCTCAGCCGCCTAATTGGCAAGATCGACTCAATGGCGGATCTAGTCCCAATGGGTGCGTGGAGAGCCAGGAGCCTCCACTGGTTCAGAAAGGACAACTGGATAGAGAGGACGTCCTGGGAAGACGAGATCGACCTCCTGAACCTACCACGGCAGGATCTGGTCTGGTGGACTGTACCAGACAACCTGAGGGCAGGTGTCCCGGTACACGCGCCGGCTCCTCATCACACCCTCTTCACGGATGCGTCCCTCCTGGGTTGGGGAGCCCACATGGGGGATCTGCAGCTGGCTGGAAGATGGTCGCCTCGGGAAGTAGAACTTCACATCAACAACTTGGAATTGAGGGCCGTCCGCAAGGCCTTGGACGAGTGGGCGAGCATTCTTCAGGGAACCCATGTCGGGGTGATGACGGACAACACCACGGCAGTGGCCTACATGCGGAGGGGAGGGGGAACGCACTCGCGATCCCTCCACGAAGAAGTGTCGGCGATTTTTGTGCTCTGTCAAGAATTCGACATCACTCTTCGCCCAAGACACATCCCGGGGAAGCTGAATGTCTTGGCAGACCAGTTGTCCAGACGACTTCCGACGGCCCCAGCGGAATGGAGACTGAACCAGAGTGTCTGCCAGGCAATCTTCCAGCGATGGGGGAAACCGGTGGTGGACCTGTTTGCCACGTTCCAGAACACGCAATTGGACCAATTCGTCTCCCCGTTTCCGGATCAACGAGCGTGGGCATCGGATGCACTGTGCATGTCATGGGACAGGATATCGGCATACATGTTTCCCCCGTTCGCTCTGCTGCAAAAAGTACTGAACAAAGTTCGCCATTCAGGGGGACAGTTCATACTCATTGCACCGCTCTGGCCAGCAGCAGCGTGGTATGTGGACCTCCTACAGCTGTCAAAGGAAGACCCCATCGAGCTGCCACTAAGAGACGACATCGTATCACAGCACAACGGAAGAACCCTTCACCCCAACCCCGGGATGCTTCGTCTTTACGCCTGGAGACTGTGAAGGGGAAACTGGAGGATACTGGTTTTTCCTCCGGCGTCATTGAGAAACTAGTGCTCTGTCACCGCCAATCCACAATCAAGGTGTATGAGGCTAAGTGGAAACGGTGGTTTGAATGGTGTAAGGAAAGGGACTTGGACCCCTGTGACCCGGTGGTCACTGACATCACGGAATTCTTTGTCGGCCTATTCGACAAGGGACTTTCGGTTGCAGCCATTAAGGGTTATCGTTCAGCGATTAACTCGGTGCTGGCATTTTATGGCAGACAGGAAATCACGTCACACCACGTCCTCACTCGTCTCATGCAATCCCTGGGAGCCCTTCGACCTCGTATCAGGAAACTGTTCCCGGAATGGAATCTCCCTCTGGTGTTGGCACACCTTTCAGGTCCCCCGTATGAGCCGCTTCGGAATGCGTCTCTTCTTCACCTGACCCAGAAGACCATTTTCTTAGTAGCGATGGCCACAGCTGCGAGGCAGAGCGAACTATGCGCATTCGCCAGGAACAAGCGGTACCTGCGGTTCGCCAAGGACTGGACCATGGTCACGCTTCTATACAATCCTAAATTCAGGGCGAAAACCCAGAAACCGGATGAACTTATGAGGCCAGTGGTCATCAAAGCGCTGGGACCGGTTGTGGGGAACGAAGACCTGGAAAGGACTCAATGTCCTATCCGGGCTCTGAAGATTTACCTCCATGCCTCTTCCGTCCCAGAAAAGGATGGCGACGCCGAGGCCATTCCCCTGTTCTTACCGATTGACCCAGCGTCGCAGCGGGCATCTAGTGCAGCCAGACTCTCCCCGGCGAAAATCGCGCAATGGATTTGCGCCACAATTAGAAGGGCCTACGCGTCCTCTGAAGACTGCGTAGACATCCCGGACCACATTAGAGCACACGAACTTCGAGCTTTAGCGGCTTCGTGGGCTTTCGCTGCAGGCATCCCGATCCATGAGATAACGGCCGCCTGCACATGGAAACACAAGTCAGTGTTTATCAGCCATTATTACAGAGAACTCGGGGACACCTCAGGCCTGAGGAACCAGGGACCCCATGTCCTGGCCGGATCAACGGTTCCAGGGGGCACGCCACCTGGCAAGTAGTGAGGATAAGGTCAGTACTCTGTTTGGAATTTTGGGAGGGTTGAACCTTGGCGTCGTTCTGGACGGTTTCGTGTTACCGCGGTAGGGTACGGCTCGACCCGCCTCCTTTTGGACGAAGTCAGCTAAAATAAAGGTGAGGATTTTCGGATAAAGTGAAAACGACAATTTTAAACATAAAATTAGTTTTTACTATCCTAAAATACTCACCTTTAGGCCTACCCGCCCGCCGGCCCCGCTCGAGCCGCCCCAGGCACTTTGGCGACGAAAAAAGTGACGAACAGCCGAATAGCGCTGGGATCGCTCACACGATAGTGCCTGGGGGCAGACTGTGGGTAGCACGAAACTCGGTTAAACTGTGAGCATTGAATGAGCATGTATCTCACGATAAGCTAAAATAAAGGTGAGTATTTTAGGATAGTAAAAACTAATTTTATGTTTAAAATTGTCGTTTTTCTTCAAATAACTGTTAAACGAACAGCACGACAGTAGTGGCCGGCTAAAGCCGTCAGACGCTTGAGCTACTAACAGCCAACACAGCTACCTCAGTGGGCTTCCCACAGAACAGCGGCTCCATCTGTCCGCATTAATTTCGCTTGTTCTGCATGAAAAAATGGCGGTTCCCATTAGGTGTTTTGGTGATGCAGTAATTAAATTGTTGTATCGGACGTAAGTAACCAGGGTTCGTACACGGCCTTGAATTCCTTGAAAAGCCTAAAATTTCAAAACCAAAAATTCAAGGCTTGATAAGCCGTGAAAATTGGCATTCTTTTTTGTAGGAGCCTTGAAATGGCTTTGAATTTTGTTAACGTACTATGTTTGATGAAACAGTCAATTTATGCCTAAATTCGTAAATAAATAAAAAATAGTTCGTTAGCGTAATGCTTATATTCTGTTAACGATATTGGAAAGGCAACTTTTCCCGCGATGGGGGCAAAATAAATACCTTTTAAAGTGATGTTTATTGAATTGTAGAGTGTTGGGTAGCAAAAAGATTGAATATATTTTAAGGTAATTTTTAACAATATGGTGTACAAAACGGTCTTGAAATTGGCTTCGAGTTGGTCTTACAAAGCTTTAAAAGGCTTTGAAAATGGTCTCGTCTCTTGTGTACGAACCCTGTGTAACGTATTCACACCGCAATTCTTGTGTTTATTTATTGTGTAGGTGATCCATACGTAAAACATGCATGTCAGATGGATGTAATTGCCCTTTAAGTTTATTTTTTAATTGTAAGAATTTTTTTTTTGGGGGGGGGGGGGGTGTCTGGTAAAACTCGTTCATTACATAGTCCACGTATTTGCTCTTGTAAATTATTCAGAAAAATGAATTTCCTGTGGGTTTTCCCGAAAGCTGGTACACTTTTTTCCGTTGATCAACTATTCCTTCTTATATATTCAGAAGCAAGTTTAAGTCACATCAACCAAGTATAGTTTTTAAAAAATATCTATATACATTTCTTTTCTTCTGCTGCGAAAATGTAAATTTAACCATTTTTATTCTCAAATGCATTTTACCTCCAGAGATTTAAACTAATCACCAGCCAGCTCGCTAACCCCGCAGTGGTAGTTTAAAACGCTCAACGCGCATGAGAAGTATCTTTTATTCTTTGGAGTTGGTCCTGTTCAGATGGGCCTTTTTTGGTTCCCCCCCCCCCCTCCCCCTCTGTTCGTGTAACTTAACTTCACACCGTACATACAAAATCTACGAAAGTGTCTGGTATCCAGAATATAAAATTGTCTGAGCAGAATGTAAAGTTGTCTGATGAAAAGCTTGTTTTTAGGTGAAAGTGTACAACAAATTACGTGATTTGTCGGGTTTTGTCTGATGATGGTTATTTTGTCTGGTGTCCTAGATACAGGATACGGTAGATTTCGCGTGTATGCTTTACACTCGGAACGAAAACAATCCTGCCCGACTTGTGACATCGTGGATCTTTCTGACCTCTTTATCGTGCGTTTTGCACGTTGTTGGCATAAATGAAAGCAAAAGCGTAGGAGACCGTACTGGTTGGATGGTTTTGATCACTTGGGTGTGGATAACCCTTTTGAACCCTACTGCTGCTGGATCATCGGGATGATGTCTTGAAGTTTACTCGACATGTCCCAATCTTCTTGATGTATCTTATCACTGATGTATTATCAATGAGGTGTGAGTCCGCTGTTCATCTGTCCCGCTTCCAGTTCTATACTGCACCTGATCGAGATTTGGCTGCTTGCTGGTTCTTTCAGGTTCGATTTAATTGGCCTGTTCTGCTGCTACAGTTCACACTGCAAGACGGATCTGTTTTCAAGTCCTGCTGGAAGACAAGTCTTTTAATGTGATGATGACGATCGCCGACCTGACGTATTTTGACAACCCCTGCCCGGCATCTACGTCCTGCCCCACTCATCCGAGCCTCATCAACTGGCCTCTGCTTGCCGTCGCCATGCCAATAAAGCCCGCCATTCCTCTCTATGGCTCTTTGGGGATCCAACGCTCATCTTGAACACCATTGGATCGATGGCCCAGCAATCTCTGGTTCTCCTGACATACCCTTTCTTCACCTGGCTGTCTGTTGACGGCTCTCAAGCTTCTCGTCGTGGGTGAATCAACTATTGTCTAGTCCTGTAGAACTAAGTGGCCGTTTCCCTTTGGTTATCCCAGCATCGTCCTTTCGCCAGGCACACAACAACCTTTCCGTTGTGAGGGAAGGGACACGCTTTAAGGCGAAAGTGATAATTGTGAGAAAAGCATCTCTTCCAACACGAACACGCAATCACAAAGAGAATGCAAAGCGAAAGCTAATGAGGGCCAGTCATACAACTTTTGCAAGAACAGAAGATCTTTTGCCGAAAGCTAATGTCACTTTTCCATCTCAATGGACAGAAGTTACTACAAAAACGAAAGCGAAAACCGTATTGCAACGGTGTAACATGATACGAAAGCTATCTGACACCTGAGAATCAAGCTAAAAAAACGAAAGCGAAAGTCGAATTAGAATAGAGTAACATGATGCGAAAGCGAAAGCAATCTTAACACCTGGAATTGAAGCTGCAGACTGTTTACGACAGGAGTTTCTCGTTCTTTTCACAGAGAAACTTTTACTTCAAAAATGGACAAAGACCTATGCGTGCAAGAATTGAAATAACATGTTTGTTACTTGTTGTCAACAAACTAAACAAGCACCAGTCGGAAGATTTTTCCGTCCAGAGTTTTCTGTCCTGACTCACTAAGGATAGCATTTCTTGGTGGGAAGGATACCTTATCACTGTTTTCTTTTTCCATTTCTGGAATTCCAGTTAACATCAGAAAACATCAAGGCATCCGGTCCATCAGTCTCTCCCCACATGGTGACTTTTCTTTCCATATAGGTTCTCAAGAGAGAAGAGATGAATGATGTAATGTAAAAATGGAAAAGAAAATAAACAGACAGTAAAACCGAGAGAAATTTCAAACAACTGTTTAACATTTTAGAAAAGGACAATGGCTAAAAACAAGACAAACCAATGGATGGTGGAAGAGAAAGTAAAAAAAAAAAACATACTTGAACAAAATGTAACATTTCTCACAGTTGACTTTCTAAATGAAGAAATTGACAATTAAAAGCGTTCTTATCCTATTGGGAAAGAACGACTTTTTATACGTCTTCATTTTTCATCACATGACACGAGAATGGACGATGAACTCGTGACAAACTTATAAACCTGACAAAGACTTATTTTTTTGTTACGTGGGTTTCGTGTTCTCCAGTTGCGATTTTACCATCGAGGTGCATGGTTTCCCCGGGCTTTCGTTGCTCATGCATGCGTGTCTCTCCCGTTGACCATCAGGTTTTCAATTCGCCTTGGCTGATTAGCACTCTGCCAGTCAGGCAGTCGTTGCTTTCTGTTTCCTGGGTTTTTGGACTATTTTCAAGTCGCCACTGGATTTTTTGCCGTTGGTTCTGCAAGTTTTATAAGATGAAGCTTCTGGATTCTCGTGCAACAAAATTTTTCAAGTTGCTGTTCTCCTTCAGAGCAGAACAATTTACTGTGTCCCATTTTGTGAAAGCCAAGTACACGGTGCCAAGCGTAACATGCCGAAGACACGAGGTGGGAAATTGCACATAGCTTTGATGACATATCCTCCACCCCCGGCTGATCAGGCACTTACGCTCCGACAGGATTTTCCCCATCTCCTCTGGACATCTGTCACTGCCCGAAATCTCTTGCGGATCTGCACAGGGCATGTCAAAACCACCATAAATACTCGCGTCCATATACGATTTACCTCCAAATCAACGCAACCCTTTGGTTGACAGTTTTACAAAGGCAAAAGGAGTCAAGAATTTATCTTGCTCAAATGCGGCTAAAGAAGATGTAATCTAATTCTGCCTCCCCTTTGAGCATTCTCCCAACGCGTGGAAAATAACTACCAACAACAACTTGTATAAGGAAGAATTCTCCAGCATCATCATCATCCGACTCACCTCCGGCAGTCGTCCCATCTTATCATCAAAAGACAACCGCACCATCCTTCGACAATGCGAACTCATCCCTTGCAGGCATATTTTCTGGTCCCTCGCATATCCATGACTTACACAGACCCCTGCTCTTCCTTTCAACCGGATTAGACTGTTCAGCAAACAACACACCTTTGTTATCTGCTCCCCTTTTGACCACCGTGGCAACTTCTCCTTTTCCTCTGTCGGTTAAATTCAAAAACTTTTACAATCTTTTGGAATACATTTTCTCACCGATAGATTTGTCCATCTCTCAACAGCAATCAGTATTCAAGCACTTAGAACCTGTTGACATTTTCCTGCTCGGCACAACTCCTCTCAGTGTTGAAGAAAGAAATGAGAAGGATTAAATTCAGATCGTCTGAGAAGGATGCAGCTGAACCCGACTTCTTGCTGCCGAACAAAAATACCTTTTTTACGCTACCCAGCAAAAGAGGTCAACCGAGCCATGACCGTCGCCAGGAGTTGGAAAGACCCCCTCAAAAGGAAAAAAATTCTCTGAAAAACGTGGTAGAGTTCATCACGTACCTGCAAGGAAAGAGCGTCCGAGTCAAGCATACACTTACGCAAATCGAAGTAAACTGCTTCTTTAAAATCTCAGCCAACCTGCGATCTTTACTCAGGGGTAAACTCGTATCGAACATCAGTAGAATACAAGATAGCTGATATAGCCTTCTGTCTTGCTCGTCCAGACTCCCCATCATCACCCCCACCTCAAGTGGCAACCCATCCAACCGACTGGTACAACACTCGGTCGAAAAACAAAAACCCAGCGCAGATATATGAAGCACCCCAACCAGCTCCAGAACAGCAGCATACAAGAGGTTAACCAAATTCACTTTACCCCATCCCAAACACACAACGCAGCTGTATATGCCATCCCATTCAGAACCTACCGAGCCTTGGGGGAGACCTATAGACGAATCTGCAAACATGTTTCTGAGCACCAACAAGCCGTGGAACAGAGAAAAAAAAGAAAAGTGGTGTTGCCGACCATCAGATGCACACGAACCACACATTAGCTTGGGAAGGCACTCTGGTTCTCATGATACCACAACCAAAAATTACTCCCACCTCATAGCACTTGAGTGTATTGCCATCCAAAACATTGATTAACATCCAGGAGCCTGCACACCAGAATGTTGTGAAGATTGTGATTTGTGATGCCCAATTTGACTGCCAAACTCTCCACACGTTGGGAGAAACTCCAATTGCCAATACAAAAGGGTGGAGAAGAGAGGGAGCCACCATCACTACAACAAATCGATACAAGCAGGACGAAACTTTGGCGTGGAGATTTGAAAAGCACAACATGCTTAACTAGGTTGTGACACTACTCAGAACCGTGAAGAAGGTGGAAGATTGTGGGCCAACAACTACCACAATTGATGCCACCGAAAATTTATTATAATTCCAAACTGTGGAGAACAAGTAGTGTAGACAAAAACTTGGTAATGCGTATTTTTCCAATTTTAATTATAGGCAGTATTTTATTTAGTTACGTGATCTGTGGTTGGCCGTTATTTCAAAAAGATTTTTTAACTCGGTTATAAATTTCTTTTTGCCATTATGTTGCATCACTAAACTGTTACACAAATTTCAATTTTGCATTCAAATGACTAAAATTGTTGTTCAAGTTGCGATGCGATACTGCTAATTGCAAGCCGTGACATGTATATTGACGAGCTAAATATAATTGTTACCGAAGTGGAATTTTTTTTTTAGAAATCCATATGCATACAGCCATACATCTGTCAATTTTTTTCTTTTACAAAAGGAATTTTGGCATTTTAGATTTAGATTTAGATTTTATTTTTGTCCCTGCCTCGCTCGCGCTGCCGCACAAGCTACGGATATACGTATAACATCAGAAACTGCAGGTATATTATTGTCCAGTTAGATGTTTATCAAGGACGGAATTTTTATGCGATAAAAATTTTTATTTTCCACGACGCGATCCGCGATGGGCAAAATGTAAAATTACACGATAAAATCGGCTAATTCCACGAGTCGGCATAGCAGCGAAGCAGCTAGAAGCCGGCAGTGACGTCACAACACATGCGCATGAAAACGAAACAACTAGAACGCTCTTGTCAATGTTCCTTTCACGCGTATTCGAACAGGCATTTAAAAAAAAATTAGGTAAGGCCATTAAAAAAAGAAAAGTTGGTTCTCAGGCCCTCCCGCACCGATTTTTTGACGGGAAATAAAATGAAACAACGCGGTAAAAATAAAAGTTACAGATCAAAAATGGTCCTTAACGAGAAATTAAAATATAAAATTACCATTCTTGTCGTTAAATAATTTCATGGACACATGGTAAGCAGAATTATGATGCAGTGTTCTTTATTTTACCCAAAATAAAAAATAATTCCCCAAAATGTACGGAAAACTAGGGCCGAAAAATAAAAAAATAAAAAATAAAATTTCGCCCGCCCGCACGGATTTTATGAGAAAAATGCCCGAGAACCAACTTTCTTTTTTTAAGTGGCCTAAATCTCAATTTTTTTATTAATTACTGCTGAAAAACCGAAATAAACCTAAAATTATGCAGAATTTCACGAAACGCGACATTTTCCACGGCAAACCTCAAATTCCACGATACAAAATGGAACCTAGACGTTGTAACCAACGTTTTACTCTTAGACAGAATGTGTTATTGAACGTTTTTGGAAAGATGATAATTTTCCACGATCGTGGAATCGTGTAAAAACTCCGTCCTTGATGTTTATCCATTATACAATATTCCGTTTAGGTGATCTTCCAGATTTTATATTTATGCAGATATTAGACAATCATCCCATTAGACGATTTTCCAGTTAGACTTTCATGCGACGCCCCATACGTTTTCGGTTTTTCAGTGCACATTTTTAATTTGCTGTCAACTCTACCAATAATTTTAGATTAATTGTATTATTGAAGCGCTTTCAAGTGCTAAAAGGTGTAGGTCCATGTTTTATGTGACTATTTTTTGTGGAAACCTAACTAAATCGATGACAACTATTATTAGATCACGTCGACACCATACGAGAAGCCGTAGCCGCTCTAGGTCTCGCAGTCCTCGTCGCAGTAAGTCTCACTCGCCAAGAAGGAGTAAAAAATAAACCATTCCAACTTGCATTTCATACGTGATGGTTTAGAATTACTGGTAAATATTGTTGATTTGCAGATTGTAAGAACTTGTAAGTGAAAAGCCAAATTAAGTATTTATATCTTCTTGTATATTATTTTTTAAGTTTCAAGAATATGAGCCAACCCTGAATATAAGAGCCAATCAAAGGAACAACCTGAAATTACAGTCCCTGGATTTCATCTGATGCGGTTCTTTTTAAAGTGCTATTTTGTTATTTCATTTTTTTGTGAGAATTGAATTACTGCATAAAGCAGTGCATATTTATCTACGGTTATACAAGATATAAATTTCACATTGGGAGCGTACATTTGTGAACTGGTAATACTGGGAAGTGTATTGAAATAATCTGAATATCATGTTCTGAAATAATTTGAACAACATTTTGTAACTGGCAACTCAATTCTGATTAGAATAAAACATTACGTAGTATAAAGAAAATGTTAACCCTAGTCCCACATGCAAACAGTGCGTTTTTTATTTGCTTTATTTCATTGCTTGGAGCAAAATTTGTCAACTTCCCTATTTTACGGTGATTACAGTAAAACCTCTTTAATACGAACTTTAAGGGGACTGCTAAAAATGTTCTTATTAGCCATACATAGTTCTTATTAAACGGACGAGATAAATTCGACTGCAGCTTTAAAATAATGCAGCCTACCGGTATACTGTATTCTCTTTACATTTTTCCTTGACTTTACACTTATCACTTCCCAAGATGGAGTCGACTAGCGATCAATGTTTTGCGTGGAACGAAACTAAATTCAAGGGGAGGGGAGGGGAAGAACCGTTACAACAGCAAATTCGCAAAAATAAAGGAATTATAAAAATTTGTTCTTTTTATCCGTTTAACAGAGTTCGTTTCAGCCTGACTGAATAGGTGACCACCCAAAATCTTGAAAAAAAATTCTCATTAAGTGGGAATTCTTGTTATCAGAGTTCTTATTAAAGCGGTTGTACTGTACAATATGTTTTGTGAGTGCAAGTTATTTGTAAAAGTTGCATCGTCACCTACGTGTATTTAAACTTGCTGTGTTGTACTGCAGCAGATGTTAGCCCATGTCTTTTAGTGCTTTTAAGGCGTTCTTCATTTGATTATTTCACTGTCCTATAAGATCATTCATCATCAAATTTATATTTTACAAAGCCTTTCTTGTCGACGCCTCCAAATGGCACAAGATTTGAAATGACCAAAGCAATAACTGTGTGGCTAATTTCACAAAGTGTTATTTTCTTGTTTTGTAACTTGAACGACATTAAAGACTATTATAACTCATTTTCTTTTTGTGTTCAGGTCGCTTTCATCTTTATAGTAAAAATTATTTAAAATACGGTTCTGTTCTCATCCAGTTGTGATTGAAGGTTGTGATTACCTCGACACTTTGCCTCTCGTCCGAGTTGCATCTTCAGGAGATTAAAACGTTATGACAAAAAAATTCTATCATTACCTTTCACCAACTCCTTATCAGTTTTGATGATGAGTTGCGAAAGGTGTCGATGGAACAACAGCGTGCAGCGTGACTCGCCTCGATGATGTGGGGTTGGGCCCTGTCAGGACCTTCCGGTGTCCACCAGAGCCCATGAGCTACAAGTCCTGCCCTCTCACACTTTCCTTCCCTCGAAGAAATGATGAGTGCTCTTTCTTGGCGAAGAAACGCCTTCGTTAACCATTACCTTAGGGACACTAGAGTGGCTGATGGAAGCGTGACTAATTTAGATCAACTGGTCGCTGGTAGCCTCTTCGCAAGTAAGTGAGGCAACAGACCCCGCCTCTGAACTGAGAGAAAGTCTTATAATGAATGGCTCACTTCGTAGTTTATTTAGATTTTAAGGAGCTGCAACGCTACAGGCTCGGGCTCAACTTGCCCACCACTAGGTTACACAAAGTAAACCATTAATATAGAGTAAGGATATTTGGATAGCAGTAAAAACCAATAAAATTAGTTTCACTTATCCTAAATACTTACCTTCACAAACCCATTAGCCACCCCACTCGCCAAAATGAAGGTGTTATTGAAAAACTAGCACTTCTCGCGGTGTAGCTTCTAGCAGCGATGGAGCCACCTGGCAGTAACGAGCATCGTAGTACAGCTTAAAGTGTGGATTTAGTACATATGGCTTAATTTAAACGAAATTAGCCTTTAGTATTAAGGTAAGTGTTTTAGGATAAGTAAAAATCAATTTTAATGTAACAATTCCGTTTTTTCCGTACCCCTTCCATCAATACATTAGAAATCTCCCTTTCTTTCGTTCTTCACCCTCTAAAAAGATTGAAGAACGCCGCATGACAAACATTCGTTTGTTTTTCTTTCCCCTTTGTTTATATTTCTAGTTTCTTGGGTTTCCCCGTGTTTCTTCCCACCTGCCTGGATGCCGGACACGTGAAAAAGCTTGGTCAAAGTGTACAGTAAGCGACAACAAGTTTGTCCATTCAACAATGGTAATTTTAACAATGAATTCTACTGAGGGCCGTTTTTTAACCGTGGAGTTGGATTGTAGTAAAGAATACTAGAACAAACTAAAAAGCCTGTAAGCAGGTCTCCATACATTTTTAGTTTTTACGAACACAAAAAAACCGTCGTAGCATCTGGGGACTTTAGTGAAGACCACTATGCTGCAATCTAAATGAATAAAAAAAATGTACTTGATATTATGTGGCTGGGAATGGAACAGGATGACACGTGAATTAATTTTTTTATTTTTTGCTTAGGTGGCCACATTTCACTGTAGTTCCTGGATGCTACGATGGGTGTTTGTTTCTTGACCTACGTACCGTAGTTTCATTTCTTTACTTGTTTGTAAAACAATCTAAAGAACTGCGTAGGGGGAGGGGAGGGCCGTCTTGTTTCACGTTATTTTAAGTGTGTTGATATTGTTAAGTGATTTGGCAGATTTTAGCTTACCAACCATAAATTTTGGTGTTATAGATAGATGAATTTGAATGGTAGAATTTAGTCTCTCAACAGAAAATGTAGGCAGGATGTGGGCATTTGTGTGTTTATTTTGATTGATTTGTCCGATTTCAGTTTATACAACTTGGTATTGTTTTCGTAACAACTAAAAATTATAAAGCAGATGAAGCTCTGGCATTGTTTTTAATAAACCCTGGTAACCTGCGTAAAGGCTACTGCATACCAAGACTGACAACAATACCCCACTCCTCTGTCCACGAATTGCGAGCTTCATTGTTAGTTGTGCTCATTGTTGTATGGACAAACTCGTTTTCGCTACATATGTGGTGCTGTTGGCTGGAAGTGAGGCTGCTGAGCAGCCTCTACTGCCCATGGGGACCCACATATTTCCCAAAAAGGTGGGGGAGAAACAATCAATCAAAAATAGGCCAAAAATCAACATTCGCAATATTCGATGGACATAAAGAGGAAGGCACTGTTTTTTCCCCGACCCTTGCTAGAGACTTCCACAAAATCTGTATCTAGAATTTTTTTGGGGGAATATATTTGCAATATCGCAAAACTAATTTAAGTTTCTCGCGTTCAATCTGTTCAACTCGCGGCCCTTAAATTAATTTTGCGATCTTCAAACATTTCTTGTTTTGTTTACTTCATGATGTTTTCTACCGAAAGTGCGTCCAAAATAAAGAAGGGGTATGTTCGCAACGTGTGTAATGCAATGGTAAAATACATACAATGGGTTAATATCTGTATAAGTAAATGGTATTGCCGGTAATATGAGTGTCGCTAAACATTAAACGCAGTGGCTACAAAGTACAACACATGCTGGTAGCAATACACTTAAAACGCTGCTGCCAGTAATCCCCATTACATGTATTAAGAGGTGTACAGGCAGTAAGACACTTAAAAAACGACCCATTATATGTATATACTGTAATAATGGTGAACTGGCAGCAAGACATTTAAAAACACTGCTGGCAGTAAGCCTCACCCCATTGTACAATAATAAAACATTAACCACACATGTGGTACGGCAATTGGAAGGGGGGTTGTTCTTTAAAACCCAATCTTTGGAGCAAAATGAGCGAATGTGTGATCAAGAGGACTGGCAACCCAGGTTTGCACAGAAACATAATCTGGTCTTTACAAAACCGTTAGCGATACCGAATTTAATGCTTTTCGAAAAATGTCGACCTTTTGCTGCAACGGGGACTACCCTCACAGAGAAGCAAGGACGTCTACATGCTGCTAATAAATGTAACCACCTTCATGAGCCAACTTCATGGAGTGACCACGAGTTGCGAGCGTAGTACGGCAGTCAAACAGAGGGAGGTCTATACCTTCGAGGCCATGAAGTATCTTATATTCAAGCACTAGGCTCGACTTTAATATGCGTAGTTCTAGGGAATCAAGGCCAAGCGTCTACAAGCACACACGGTATTGTAAGTCTTTCAGACCTGGGAGACTTTTTGTAAAGTGGTGCTGAACAGGCTCTACGCAGGCCGATGCCCTAAAGTAAGGATGGCGACCACACCTGACTTGCATACTCCAGCAAGAGGCGAACGAAAACTTTAAAAGCCCAGACTTTTGTCTAGATCTATCCAGATGTAACACAACGGCTTATGCTAGCAAGATGCCCAAAAGCAGCACCTGTTGTCTTCGCACAGCGCAAAAATGACTTGAGGTCACGTGTATACCAGATTCCGAGACCGCTTATTTCAGGTACGTCCAGTAGTGAATGATTTAACATGGAGTACGGAAAGGCTGGGTTTGATCTTCCAATACAGAAAGCTTGACATTCAGGCTTAGAGACCGGTAATTGCCTTATGCACTGTAATAGTGGTGCACTGGCAGTAAGGCTTCTTAAAATAACGCTGCTGCCAGTAATCCCCACAGTATGAGTGATTACTGCCAGTACACCACCCTTACAATATATATAATGGCGCTTACTGGTAGAAGCGTTTTTAAGTGTCTTGTTGCCAGCTGCCGGTACGCCACTCTTACAATACATATAATAGGGATTACTAGTAACAACGTTTTTTACTTGCAAGTCTCTTGCTACCAGCATATTTTCTACTGGCAGTAGCATCTCGCAATAACGGTATTGTGAGAGCCACAGGGATTATGTGTCGTGTTGAAACAATTTGAACATGAATAAAAAAAATTGACTGGGGGATCTTGCTGCCCAATTTGCTACTGAATAATGTTTTGTTTTACCTTTATCAAAACTTCATCACTTTTTATTTTAACTTTTGCCCTTATGTTCCCTTGTTTACCATTATGTTGTTTCCCTTGTTTCCTTTTTTTTTTTTACCTATTATGTGTACCCTTATTCATCGTTCTGGACTTTTTTTTTTTATCCCAATGTACCGTTATGTGCCGTAATTTACACTTACGTAGGTTTATGTACCTTATTTCTTTTTTATTAGAATTTTTTTCTCCGGCTTTAGCAATTTTGGCCTTTCTGTTGGCGAAGACACGAACAAACTAAACTATCTTCCTGGAGCCGATGGCCGTGAAGGCCGAGTTTCATGAATTTCGTAGCGACCTGCGCAGTAGAAATTAGACAAAGAAGAACGACAAAGGAGGTTCACCTTTTCCTGAAAATAATTGCACAGGTATTCCATTTATTTTGTGTTTATCACAATCCTAAGGTATTTAAGGTATTGTTTGTGGAAATTTAATAATGTTTAAATTAATATTTAAGAAAATAAGACGTGTTTAAAGGTAATAATGTTTGTGATGCCTTCAATTCAATTCCGGCATTTCTTCATGGTCGCCGGCATGTTGTACGTCGTAGGCCTACGGCTTCATTTTCCTGGAATTTGAATGAATGATGCGAGGTTTCAATGTTTTCGTTGTCTTTCAGTATTTAAATGTAGCCTTTTGCTAAACTCTTTTAAACACTTAATAAGCTTATTTTAGGCTTGAGTTGTTTAAATAT
>JAHWFP010155852.1:0-12350 GCA_023313725.1 Lithobius niger
TGGACACCTAGTCACGACTTGATTGAATTCCACCGGAAATTCAAGTTAACGTTAGTTCACTAATGTGTGGTAAAGTGTTTTGTTTTAAGACTGTAGTTTTTTACTTGTATGAATCTGGACTTTAGAAACCATATCTCAATGTTTCACATTCGCCACAGTAAACACCGATTGCCAGTATTTTCCATCTGTAAGTGTTGGACTGGACACATAGGCTATGCTACAGTGTTTAAAAGCATGCGTTTCAAAGTCTCAGGAAAAGTGCGAAATGAAAGTAGATTTACTCTCTAATCATAAGCCTATGTCATGACTGTCATTCAGGGAAAAAAAGGCTCAGCTCGTCTTGGTTACATGTGATCAAAAGTTCGCCGGGCGACATACTTCACATTACAAAAATGGCACACCGAAGTCTCAGTACCGTAGTCCTCTTTCAACTACCAGCAGCCATCGTAAACAAGTTCTTCTGCAACGTTTTAAAAAGGCGTCATCCTACCGTCCATCAACTTGTTAGCATCAAAAATTTATAATTATAGCAATAAAATGACTTGCGGGAAAAATCGTCTTAAAGCCGAAACTCAAAACTCAAATACTCATCAGTACAAGCAGCGATGTAAGAAACGGAAGAAAACACGTTTAATAGTAGCCTGATGAAGATAGGAGCACCATAATTTAAAACGTTATGGACATATGCCTATTGAAAGTTTGCATAATACTGCCAAGCATTTTCAGTTTTGAATTTGAGTGTCAAGAAAATTTTTTCTGTCGTTACTGAACATTCAAAGTACGATGAATGCACTTTTCTACAAAGTGAGCTTTAACACCAAGCAAAATTTCCTTGTTTTGCAGCTTTTTGTTACGTTTTAGGAGGCATTTTGGTGGAAAATACCGGTAATCGGTGTTTACTGTGGCGATGCGAAACATGCGAGAAACATTAAAAAAAAACACTTGTTTTTAAAAATACACACTTTACCACACATAAATGAACCTAACGTCCACTTGAATTTTCGGTGGAATTCAGTCGTCCACCTTCTTCAGAAGTAACTAAGACTCGGCTACGTTTTTTTTAGGATCGCATGCTTGTGTTATTTTTGAATTTGCCGCACCGCAAAATTGGGGTCCACTTTCAAATGGGTGCCTTAAATTATCGTGGGTCAAAATGTTTTATCCGAATCTTTGTCCACCAGCTAAAAATCACATGTTCGCCAAATTTGGACCGATTTTTTTACATTTCAATACACCATTTTAACCGGCTCGAAACGAGCTTTTCTATGGGGCAAATTTCAAGCCTGTACCTCAAACCACTATTGGCAAAAACTAAAAACAACTACATTGAATACTAGGTCATATTAGCAAAATATTACAATTTTTAGGCTGACTATACATAAGCTTTGAGCCGTGTACGTGTCAAAGTAATGTGCTCAGTTAAATAAAATAAAATAAAATGCCTGGTTGCCGGGTGCTTCAATTTGCAACCTTGCCCGTAAACCAAACAATTTTCTTTAATGTGGACTGCACTTATGTGGAAACCAAGCACTTTTTTTCCCAAAGTGGTTGTCCATTATTTAATTAATATCAACATTTTCAAGCATTTTGTTGGTATCAAGGTTTCTGAAGGTCTTTTTTCGGGGCGTGACTTATCTGCGAGAGTAGCTCTTATGCGAGAAAATACAGTACTGTACTTGTCTTTGGATAACGCTAATATCGGTAGATACCAATGCCGAAGTCTATATTAGATAATCTTTAGTTAAAGCTTAAGCAATGCATTCATAAATGATAGTAGTAGGCTGACTCTTGAAAATTCCTGCATTTTTTAATTGCCTTTACTTTAACCATGAAGAACAAAACGTTATAGCAATATGCTGCGTGGGAAGATATGTTGGAAAAATTTAGTTGGAAACCATACTACGAAAACTGCATTAACTCACCAAAATTACAAAGTTCGCTCACTTTCATAACTTCAAAATAGGTACTAGATCACACTATTTCGCTACGTTCGACGGCAATCCGTCGTCTTCTTCAGGCTTTTAGTGTTTTCAGGACTTCTCTCTACATTTTCCTCACTGTTGACATTTTGCTGATTTGAATTTGTGCCAAAGGTGCAAAAGGCCAAAGGCACAAATTCGTATCGGCAAAATGTCAAAAGTGCTGAAAATGTAGAAAGAAGTACTGACGACAGATAGCCATCGAAAAAATAGCGAAATAGTGCGATCTAGTGTCTATTTCGAAGTTGTGAAAGTGAGCGAACTTTGTAATTTTGGTGAGGGAAGATACGTGTAACATTGAACCAATTTGTAGTTTATTACTACATAACTTCAGAACACCAGAAGATAGCAGCATGGGATGATAATGATTCGCGGTACAGGTTTGACACCGGCACCATTCAGAAACACTCGAAAAAAAAGATTTCAATGGTACAGTATTTTGTAGTGGTGTACCGATACCATAATTCCGATTCCGATGCCGATTCCGATACCAAAAACCGGTTCCGTACGGTTCCGATACCGGTTCCGATTACCACATGGCAGTGCCACAGCGAATGGAAAAAAATTATTAATAATGAATTATTTGTGTTCAGGGAGTACAGGGTTTTGCTGTGGCTAATTTTTATAAATTTACATACATTTTTTAACGAAAATTTTGATATATAAATTTGTATAATTAAAATTAAAATTTCATTTGATTAGAAAATTAAATTAAAATTGAAAAAATAGTTAAAATAACGTTGACCAGTAACCATTTTTTTTTAGATAGGATTTTGCTTCCTGGATTAATGCCAAGACCATTTTCTAGTGACACTGATCATATGATTTAAAATTGTAGCTTTCCAAATGAATCAAATTTAAATTAAAAAAAATTGTTTTTAAAATTTTAAATTTAGTTTAAAAAAAATTAAATTAAATAAAAAAAACTTAAGTTAAAAAATAGTTTAAAATAACCAGAAAGTTGAAACGATTTTTTGAATTCTGATCTGGACCTGCATTTTTAAATAGATTTTTTGCTTCTTGGATTGGCCAAACCCTTAATGAAGCTGAAATGATTTTAAATTTTTGTTTTCTGAATGTATTAAATTTAATTTTTTTTAAACGTAAAATAAAATCAAAAAATTTAATTAAATTAAAAAAACTTGGTCTAAACAAGAGCATGCTTGAAGATTTTTGCAGCCCAGATGCTTAAGAGTCTTAGCAAAGCTTTGTACACTGGAAGATTTTCGCAGTCCGGATTCAGTGCATGCACTGATGACTCCAATCAAACACACGATCTAGAAACAAAATGGCGGTGGAGGATTTGCCAAACGTGAAACGTTAGCCTTGGGTTTAGCAAAATATGAAATAACTTAATGATAATAAAGTCCTGACATCCTTAAACAAACAGGAATCAACTATAACGTATTCTGCTTAGTATATTACCATCCTAGATGGGATTTTATGGTTATGTGATGCAAACTACTCAACAAAAGTTGGTGTAAACAGGTAAGTGGCCCAATAAAAACGCGCGAAAATGTGTTAGTTATTCATCCAAGACCTACTATCAAGCTCAGTTTTACGATGATTTAAGCTACTTGTAATTAATTTTCTGCTCCAAGATCGGTAAGATATTCTTTCCAATTATCGCAAACCCCTGGAAAAGGGAAAGTAGATGACAATATCAAGTGATTTAGTGGTCTGTGTCGATTTTTGAAAGGTACTCAGTATCGGCCAGCCAAGATAGCGGTTCCGGTACCGGTTCCGATACCACGGAACCGTACTCAGAACCGGAATCGGTATCGGAATCGGTACACCACTAGTATTTTGGAACAACAGTAATGGTCATATTTTGTCAAAACTATGTATTACAGACACCTTTTTGTTAGTAATAAATATGTTAGGTCTTTAAACAACAAACAGGGTTGTAGCCTTAGTATTGTTTACAGTACTAGGCATCAACAATATATTCTAGCATGTGTCCTGCATTGCCTGACTATGCATGTTTGGAATACACTTAATTTGATAGTTTGTATGGGAGCGACACATTGCCGTTGTTTAGTTTGGACAAACAACTGCTATAATGTTGTCTTACGAATTATTAACACTTCCGTATTTATTTTTTAAGCTATCTCTAACATATAGGTCATCAACAAACATGACATTACATATGAAAGACATCTAAGTCAACTAAAAAAATGTTTACTGCACTCTGGCTGAGCAATCTAATGTGCACCTTGGCCTTTTCATAGTCAAATGCTTCCGTGATTTACCGAAAATCACCTATTAAACACCAAATTTTTTGGAGGGTGGGAGGGGACGGGTGTTGGTAAAGGAAGCACAACCCATTTTCTAACATTACTTCTATACAATTTAATATCAATTAGCTCTCACCCACAAAGATCTCTAGGAGGGTGTTTACTCCATCATTGGAAAGTCTGATTAGGCGACCATTCACGTATATGATCTGGATTCCCTCTATTAATGGGCATTTTCAATAACTCATCGGACAACTCAGCACTGAAGCCCCACCTATCAATGTAGTTCGTAAACGCTTGGTGAATTTTCCGATACCTCAGCGTGACGACACCGCTGAAGCATCGTACTCATTGACTGCAGGTGGTGGTTTTTCAGCTGAATCCATCGACTAACGATGGCGGACCTCCGGTAGTGCTTCGCTGGGCACTCCACTAAGCTAAAAGAAGGTAACTGGTCTCTTCACCACAAGTAATTCATTGGCCGGAATTTAATGTAAACGTGCTAAGCAGCGCCCATACCACCGCAAACTGGTGAGTAACACTTCTTTCTTGACACTGGCCTCCATTTAGTTGTCGATCATTCCAGCGAGTCCGTTCATAAAAGACGTCACTTTTGGTGGAAGTGGTCAGTTTTTGTGTCAAGACGGTGAGTTGTTCGACGAATTTATGAAAATCCCCATTAATGCATGTCTTTATTTTCATTAATGCACAAATTTACTTTACTATATTCCTCATCACCCTCCAACATAATTCACAGAAAAATATTGTCTAATGACACATTATAAAGTGGCACTATCACCGATTGAACGTAGGCAGAATCTGGAAACATCTATCACTATCTATCCAGTACTACCTACTAGCACTTGCTTGCACCAAGCGAAGGAAGCACAACAGCATTTCTTTTAACGAGACTAACAAGCCACGACCCCCTTAATACTGAGTGGAAATTTGGTAATCTTCTTGCACCTAGGAGCAAGGTGTAGCCTAAAGGTTAACAATATCGCTAGATGGTGCCACATCATTTTCGTTCGCTTTTCAATCGGTGATAGTGCCATTTAAACTACAAAATTGGAGGAGACTGCCAGCACACTGGGTTAAGTATCGGTATTTTAACAAGAGTATCATTCTTTTTTTGAATGCCAAAACCAGTGACAACGCCAGGGGTAGGCCATGATCCCCCAAAATATTTCACCCCCCCCCCCCCAACACTCAGCTCACCACCAGAAAATAAAATAAAATAAAAAAAAACTTGCAGGCTAAACTTGAAATCAAATGAATGAACAGTGCTTTTATTTTTTATTTTATTTTATTTGTAATATATTTGTTTTAGCAACTTTGCAGTATATGTGTAGCAGGAGTCGAAATATTCGGATGCATAGGGGCAAACTGCACTCCAAAATCGCACTTTGATGCTGGCAAAGTGATGCTGAATGTTAGAATTTTCAATGGCTATAAAATAGGAGACCATAGTGTTGGTTTACATTTGGGTTTTGCACTCCAAAGAAGTTTTTTTGCACCCCAGTAACATATTTGGAATGCAAATTTGCACCCGGATCAAAATTTGGAAATTCGACCCCTGGTGTAGCCTAATTTATTTTGCATCATGGCAAGTTCACACAAGAGAAAGGTCTGAAATGAAATACTACCCAATAACATAAAAGGTTGATACCGGTACTGGAATACCAATATTTGTTTGTTCAAATACCGATACCGCACCCTAACGAAAATGTCAAATACCGTCCAACACTGGCTGAAAGGGCAGCAAAAGCGCTCAATTTCTTTCCAGGAGAGAATGATCGCTCACCTTCCCGTTCAGGAATGAGTGAATCACAAGTCCGGATGCACTCTCCCAGAAAACGGAAACGCGAACACATGCACGTTCCAGATCGTGAATCGTGCTGGATAAAAATTAACTTTTGTTAAAATTATGAATCTTTTAGTTAATTTTGCACCAGAAAAGCAACAATTTAAGGAGATAAAAGTAGATTTCATCAATTGGCCTGTATACAGAACATTTAGTTTTAAAATTGAAAAATCACCTTATATCGACGCTTATTTTCACAATCACACGAAAAAACAACAAATTTCCGCAAATTTTTGATAGTCAGTAGTCCTAGAGGTGGAATGGCTCAGGCGACTATCATCTTCAGGCTCCACAACAACACAGATCACCACTTCGTAACAACCGTTCGTCTACGATATACGGTGATTTTTCAACTTTAAAATGAATTTTTCACAGTAGACCATGTGACATTTTCAAATTAGTTTTAAAACCGACGTGGGCGTTTTATCGGATATTTCACGATTTTGACACAAACGGGGGGTTGAGAAAATTCTGTCAAGGAGGTAACCTGGTAACCAAATTTTGCAAATTTGCAAATTTGCAAATTTGGGGCAAAACTCTGTTGCAGTGAACCGGGAAAACGCCACGCAATGTTTGTTTCCAGTGACTTTCCAACTAGATTAATAGATTTAGTGGAATACTGCAAAATAAAATTAAATTAAGCAACGGAAATGAACACATTTAATTTTTTTTTAAATATTTTGGGGCAATTAAAAAAAAAATTTTCAGGGGCAATTTTGGTTTGGTTACTGTTACTGGGGCATTCGGAAGGTTCTTGATCCCCGGGTCCAAAACCATTTCATGAGAATGGGTGTTAGTTTTCTCTTGTGCATTTTTAATAGGTGATTTACGGTAGCTTCTTTTTAGACAAAGGACAGTTCCTAGCTTTTTAGTCGGTGCCATACTCTTCGTGACAGAAAAGTTAACTGTTGTTTAACACATTTACCACAATGGGGGTAAAAACGCCCGACGTTTTAAAACTGAGAAGAGATGGAGTAACGATTTTCCGTGTGTTGTGTAAAGCGTGCTTCTGATTAGGAGTGGCACGATACACACATTTTTTAACCGGATAATACTTTTTAATCTGTAATATCTCAATAAAGCAAATGTTAAGGCTGGAATAAACATTTTAATTTTGTTAATTAAAAAAAAAAAACCTTGGGTGAAGCACACAGTGCAACCTACGTGAATTGTGTGGTACTTGCCATTTGGCCAGTAGACATAAATATGCATTAACTATTGTCAATTACTTCTTCACCATGTAGAAATAATTTAGCAGTTCTGCTGCTACAACTTTGTTCCACATTATGTTTTCAGAAAACTGACTGTATGACGGCACGTTTTCTTCCACTGCGAGTGCAAAAAGACCGTAAATACTCATTCGTAAACTCTAACAGCAACTTTGTTAAGTCTACAAGTGTGATATCCACATGTTTTTGCACTCTTAGTGCAAGGAAACGAGTCGTCATCCAGTCAGTTTTCTGAAAACATAATGTGGAACAAACTATACTTAATGATTAAATATTTTTGGCATTGAACAAACCCTCCAATCAGCTAAAGTGGTTAGCAACAGTATTGCACACTTGGTTGGAGAGCTCGTGTAATTCTGTGTGCAACCCCGCAAACTGCTTGTTTCTAGCTATTACGGTTTCCAAGATATGACAATTTACGCATCGAGAGGTTTTCACGATAATTCGATAAATCAGAAAAGCGCGATATACGATAATCGAGAAAAAAATTTATTGCGATATTATCGATTATCGTGCCACCCCTACTTCTGATGAAGGTGAACGGTTGGGAATTTCACCGAAAATTCTAGTGGAACTAAAACAGGACTGCTGGTTTTGTCCTCATTGGGATAAATGTGTTAAAACAAGTGTTTCAACTTTCCTTCTGATATCATGTCAGTTCACCACCACTGTAACAAGGTTCCGTCAATTTTCGGTGCCACACTACATCATCTTTATAACGGGCAGGCTAGTTTGCTGTTCAAACAGTCGAGCTTCTTCCTCGAAACAAACAGCCTCCTGCTCTAGCCGCCTAGCTTCTTCTTCGAAACGTTTAGCCATTTCCTCAAAGTCTTTACTTGTCTTTTCCTCGTCCTCGTTATGGCTGGCATCCATATAAAAGTCAGCCATTTCTTCAGAATCACCACCTTCATCAAATTGTCCGGTTTCCTCATCAAAATATCCAGCTTCTTCGTTGAAATAATCTGCATTCTCATCAAAGAATTCACTCTTCTCCTCAAACTGTTCCGCTTCTCCGTCATCGGCATCTTCAGCATCTTCTTCAAATTGGTCTGCTTCCTCGCCCAATTGTCCCAAACGTTGTTCAAATGCTTCCTGCAATGTGCCAGGTTCTGCTTCAAATTTCCCTGACTCCCCAAGAACCTTGTTAGTCAATATTTTCTCAGAGTCAACAAGTTCGACAATTGCCTGCAGCAAAAGGGATTCGTTCGAATTCTGGCCCCAAAGTGTCGGGCCCGGATTAGTCACTTTTCTTTCTAGGAAACAGTCTAGTTCGCGTCTTAAGTCCATGAGCAGCTTCGACATGTTTTTGCTGCACCAGAAACGGATCCAGTTATCGACAACAATGGCGGCGTGGTCTCCCTCTTCTGCCACTGTTAAGTTTCCGCCAAATAACAGCAACGGATACGGTGGAATCATAGTGCAATCGAAGAGAAACACTTTATTATCCATCTTCATTTTCTGGTGGAAAATGAGCCATGGGCTTGGAAAGTTTCTAACATCTCTATTGACGCTTTTCTGGTGGATGTGGACACCACAGTCACGTTTAGTGCGAACAAGAACGAATTTGTATTTTTGCTTCTTTTTTCGAAGTTTTACCTTGGCAACGTTCGGATACAGGCCTGCACACACAACAGCTTTTACTAATTTTTCATTGTGCGAGTTCTGGTTCAGGTCGGCTACTCTGGAATTATCAACTTTAACGAAATTCAGAATTCGGAGAAATTTCATGAACTGTTGCTTCATGTTTTTCAGCATCCGTAACGTTTGAGTACACAGGTTGAAGTGTTTACAATACTTCCTTTGTTCATCGTCGCTACTAGCCTCCTCCCATCCGTGCAATATATTAACCATCATCACATGGTCGCTCATACTATCCTGAGCAAGGAGCTGTCGGCATTTCTGTATTTCATCCCGCTTTCCTTCTGTAGTCTCAAATGCACTTTTAAATCCTAAAGTGGCCGCTACGCTGAGGACGGGGTCCAAACAGCTAAAAATGGCGCCGAATAAAATCAACTTCCCAGTTTGGGGATCAACTGGCAGTCGAGCTAAATGATAACCAAGAGGTGTGAGATTTTCGTAAGCGTCTAGTGCGTTTAACGTTTGCAAGAATTCTACCGACAGTTTTATGGTCTTAGGATTTGGAACATCAAGACATCGCTCCAAGAACGGGCCGATCTTCCCAAATTTCATGAGTTTTATTTGCAAGCACATTTCTTCCAGACGAGTGCGCAGTATTTCCGGTAACTGGTAAGGTGCTAATTTTTCGTGTCGAAAACTCGAGAACAAATGGTAGCACACTCCAGGTTGAACTCGGCCAGCTCTACCTTTTCGTTGCTGAGCGCTGGCTCGGCTAACCCATTCTGGTTTGAGAGTCTGCAAATTTAACGCGACATCAAAGTTTTTAACTTTGACTTTCCCAGTGTCTATGACATAAACTACGTCATCAATGGTTATGCTAGTCTCGGCAATATTCGTAGCAAGGATGATTTTTCTAATTCCTGGTGGCGGGCGAACGAATACTTCTTTCTGATTCATAATTGGCATCATGGAGTGAAGGCGGATGATGCGATGAGCGTCTTCACGAAAGTACTCATTGCTACTCAACGCTGCGTAGAGTGTGCTAATGTGGCCCCATCCTGGCAAGAAGACGAGAACTGCGCCGTCCGGCTTGTTTTCGCAGATATGCCGAAGCAAAACTGTAATCAGCTCAATGTTGACAACATCTTCGTCCAAATTCCTGAAATATTCAATGATTTCAGGGGCATACTTGCCAGTTAGTTTTCGAAGAAATGGATCCCTCTCGTAGTCCAACATGTTTTTTTTAACGGTTAGGTCAATCCGCTCATTGAAAGAATAGTTTTTTCCCTTCTTCTGCACTGGTGTCTGAGCGTAGAACAAAAAACTGGTTTCTTGCAAGACGTCCTCTAAGAACAACTCTTGAACTGGATAGGTAAAACCCGGTATTGTTAAAACCGGACTATTACAAAAATATTGTGAAAATCGATGGGCGTCTAACGATGCGCTCATCAGAATTACCTTGAGATCGGGACGTTTCTTCAATATGTCTTTCAATATGACTAAAAGAAAATCACACAGTAGATCACGTTCATGCACTTCGTCCAATACAATGTGGGTAAGCTTGGAAAGAAGCGGATCCGATTCCACCCACTTTAACACAATGCCGGTTGTACAGTACAGAATGGAGCCAGTTTTACGAGGAAATTTGCCTTCGAGGCGCACCTGATAACCAACACTAATTCCCAGCGGTTCTGCTCTCTCTTGTGCCACCCGTTGTGCAACCGAAATAGCACTTATGCGCCGAGGCTGCGTGCACACAATGGAACACATCGACCCCTTACCAGCTTGGATGCAATGGTCCAAAATTACTTGCGGTACTTGTGTCGTCTTACCACAGCCAGTTTCCCCGCTAATGACGACAACTTGGTTTTGCTCTACCGTCCTGATTATGTCCTGCTCCATTTTCATAGCGGGGAGTTTGGCACGAGTCTGTAACATTTGTCGGTAGACAGAATTGCGCTGTTGCTTAGATTTAATCTCGTCGCAGTATTTGCGATCGAGAAAGGCTTTCGGCACCAATTTTCGAGCAATCGGGTTGGCCTGCTGAACCCGGTATTGAAACGAAGTTGTCGCTGCCTCCCAATCCCCGCTTTCGCCAACGTCCACGTCGACTTCGCCGTGGAAGGTGTTTTGTGCGTGAAAGTCGTCCAAAAGCTGGGCCACTTTCATTTCGACCTCATCGTCGATCGAAATGGCGAGTCTGTGTTCTAATTCGTTGTTTAACGTGTCCCGTTTCTGAGTGGTGATTTTTTGAAACTTTTTCTGTTTTTTAGCCATCCACTTTTCAAGTCTTTCCCCAGTCATTCCTCTTGGGGCAACGATTTCTCCAGTTTCCCTAAAATTTCTCATTTTCTCCCGGATTTCCACCTTTCTTAGCTTCCTAGCCAGTGCCCTTTTTGACTGCTTGGGAGTAGAAGGGCCACCGCACAGGTCAGTGTTCGACGACCCCTCTTGAACTTGTGATGGATTCCTACTACCACCACTGGCCTGACTAGGGGGAGCCGGACCAACTCCATACCAAGACGGTCCGGGACGACCTCCGCCCGCTGAACGGTACCAGTCTCCGGCGTTATTATACATTTTTTAAGAGTAAGAAGAGTTTTAGAGTACAGATACAATCATGCCATTTCACTGTAACAAAACGATTACACGAATTATACCACAAGAAGATAACGTATTGTCAACAACTTCAGACGATTCGGTCCCCAGAGCCAGTCCGAGCGAAGTCGTAATCACTTAGCGCCACTAAAAACGACAAGCGGTTTAAATGTTGACGGTTAAATACTAAACGTAACCCTTCTTAACTTAGCCTTAACTATCGAAAGGTATCCAGTCTCACAATTCTTTAGTGAGCGGGTTAATGAGAGATGGTGAAATATATGGTGTTGGTTTTAAGTAACGCTAAAAATATACAATTATTGGTTAGCGCGGTGCCAAGATTCGCATAATAATGGCGGCAAAAGTGGGTAAGCCATCAACGTTAGACCAAGGCCCGCTGAGATGGTAGCTGTTTTCCTAGCTCCACGTTACGGAGTGGAGCGCAACTACTATCACAGCTGGCCTTGCGTTAGACAACGTATAAGCCTGATAGCGTTGAATGGCCACTGTAATTTTTTTTTCTCTTTATGAAATATATATGGAAGCATCCTTGACTACAGGAACCCCAAATAGCATTTTTATGTGGTTTCGTTCCTTTTTTGTTTTCGTCGTCTTGTAAATATCGTTCATTCAATTCTAAGCAATACAAATAAGAACGAAAGCAAAATAAAAAGAATACAAAACCTAAGTACAAAAACAGTAAAAAGGCAGATTTAGAAAAATTCAGATTGCAGAAAGCGCAACTGTTGAGACTAAGAATTTACCAGTACTGTAATAAAAATAGAGCTCCCACTTGTCATAATCAGGGATAACAAATTCAATCAGCCAAGTTCAAAAACAATTTATTAAAAAAAAGTAATAATAA
>JAHWFP010155856.1:3211-13362 GCA_023313725.1 Lithobius niger
ATAAAACAAAACCAAAAACTGGTAAAGAGACGACTAAGTTGAGAATGCTTTGGCCTCTCAAACAAGTGATATGAAATTAAAATAATGGAAAAATAGCCACTCAAGCTATTATTGACTTGACACTTTATTCAGGCTAATTGAGCTGAATCTAATACACAATTTAAAAAAAAAATGATATTATATCAAAAACCAAAGCAGCTAAAAGGGACCGCCAAGTTCCGAATGGTTCCGCCCTTCAAATTAGTGATATCAATACACCAAAACATTCACCAAGTTAATTGCACCGTATAATACTTTGCAAGTATGTCATGGTGCGCTCCTAGAGGCAGCCTTCCCCTGACAGCGCACACCTCTCTCCAGTCTCAGTTCTCGCTCGACTCAAGGCAGTTGACGCCTCCAGCCAGCCAGGCTGGGAAGCGTCTCCCAGTTTGACTCCATTAAACCCGAACTTCCACCAAGAAATGGCCTCTCACAATCATTCAAATGACAAGAAGGGAGCATCCGGGCACAAAGGAAAGGGATCCCCACAGACAATGGCGCCGCGAACAAAAGATTAGATGGAAAAATTCAAAAAGCTCGACAAGTTTGCAGACGACGCAACGAGAATAAACGAATTCGCCGCAACCGCAACAAACGCAGGTGAGATCGAACTTTGTTGAAGCTATCGCGAACATTGTAGCGACAACAGCATTGTTTTCTGGTCCCAACAATGAACAATTGGAACTTTACATTCTCCACGAACTGTGTAATCATCCAAAATCGTTGACTCTTTTCTTTTGGGGAAAAGTCATTGACGCTCCAAACTGCCGACAAAATCTCCTTCGCTGCAAATTCACCCATTTTTGTGTTGATAAACTTGAAATTACAAGTAATTCATGCAATCAAAACGTTTACTGTGTTTAGCTGGAGTCGAACTGTGCGATTAACATCAAAATTAGGCAAATTAACCCACAATTTCAAGTAAATTTCAATTCGCCACGAACTTTTATCCTCAGGGCAGACGCCAACTTATACCATTCCCATAGCAACGGTTACCAAGGAGACCGAACTCAGCCTCCGTAAGCGCATACGCAACCTAAATCATTGCCTAGCAACCGTTCCCAAGGCGAATTCCTTCCTAACAAGGTTAATTAAATCGAATTAAATATATATATATCTTTTAACAAATACGAAATGGCGTCGCAGTTTAATGCATCAGGCAATTCCAACGGTTTGGCTTATTTTCTTGACTTTTCTGGTGAACCCGTGATGCAAGATGTAGTTGACAGTAACGGAAATGAACTATTAGATTTAGTTCAAAGTGTAAACGGGGAATCCGCTACGCAACAACCGTTTTATCTCACAATGCTGCCAACAGAGGACGCCACCATGCACGCAACGAATCGCTCGAATCGGAAATCTGCTTGCAACCGGGCGACCAAAGCCTCCTAGATCGCGTTTACAAAGCGTTGAGTGAATCGAGCGTATTGCTCAAGATTGTACGAAAAAGATTTTGGAAGATTTGCAAATTCATATGAAATCGCAAACCGCGACTATTAAAGAGTTAACTGACAGGATTGCTGCTATAGAAATATCACACTCCCTCAATGAAATAGGGCAAGGGGTTTCCAAAATAGCAGATCGCAATGGTCCTGAATCTACGGCAGGAGGTGTGCTTCGCACCAAAGGCGGCGTCAAACCTAGCGTCACAAGAGGTGAGCCAAAACGCACGCAGGGTGCAAGTCTTTCAACGCCAAGAGGTGAGAGCCAACGCAACATGGGCCTGAACCTATATGACGGCAGAGAAATGCTACAACACGCTCGTAATTTAGGTATGCCTACATCGACCATGCAGCATGGATCTCAAAACCTTGGAAGCTCAGTGACGGGAGGTGTGCGCCCACGCGTCATGCAACAAGAATATCAAGATTTTGGGGTGCACATTGCAGCATGATTTGCGAGGGTCCAGAGGTGTGCTCAAAGGTGGACCGAGTCGACGGGAGGTGTGCCACGTCGCGCCCATGCCATGACTTTCGCTGAGGATGCTTTCATCGCCAATTTTGGACCTCGAACATCAGACCCAAGACAGAAAGGTCAAAATGAAGGAATTTTGAGGAACCAAGAAGGCTTGCAGGGATTTTTCTTCACACCTCAAAGAAAGGGTAACGCATTAAGCACTGAGCAGAATGACTCGCTGGTTTTAGATGATGTGCCATCACACCAACCTACCGACCCGCCACCTACCCAGACAATCAAACCGAATGACGTCCTACTCTCGACTTTGACTGCAACAGTGGCAACCAATCTCAAGCCAGAGCTTTTGACCGACACAACAAATCTGGGGGAATGGATTGACGCCACCTCTCTCATGATGACGGATAGGCATCTGAAACCGGAGCACCTCCACCAGATTTTCCGAAGCACATTGCGGGGCAAATACAGAACTTGGTGGCAAGCACTCGTAACCAAACCAAACACATGGGATGATGCTTCGGCAGCGCTACGAAGAACCTTTAAGAGACCTATGCAAGACCATGACAGGATTCCTCTAATCGCAACCTTGAAACAACAATACAACGAGCCGCCGACAGAGTTCGTCCACAAACTTCTGAAGCACTTCAACAAGCTTCAGTATTGCATTCCACCGGAGAAACACACGCAAATAATCATCGGTCAATGACGAGTAGATTGAGCCTACACTTTGCTAATCAGGCTTTAGTCTCGCCGGAACAGCTACTCCTAGGTATTGAAGTACTTCCAGACAAGGTAAGGTTTCCAGAACAGAAGAACGAAGACGGAAGACAACGACGACAACAACATCAAAAAGAATCACAAGAGTCCCCAGCAAGTACCAAAACGGCGAATCCAACCCACAAAGCGGAAACAGCAAGTGATACCCTGAATCCTTCGGCAGAACCTTTTGACACCTCACCTTCAAAGACCGATTCAAGAGCACAAACGTCGGCGAAGCAGTCTTCTGACGACAGGGATCAAGACGACAACAGGAGACGAGGGAGCAGACCAAGACCAACTAGCCCAAAGCCATGGCACAAACACGTCACCTGTTACAACTGCTCACAGCTGGGACACATTTCCACTTTCTGCCCTCAACCAAGGCAACAGCGGTCACCGCATAAGACAGACGAGGACAACAAGATGCTATACATAAGCCCACCAAGTAAGATGTTTTCCATCCGCACGACAGCTTTTGGAGTCAGTTTCTTCAGTGGTTTAGACACAGGCTGTGCCAAATCAGCAATCAGACTGGACTGGTTACTGAAACTCGACCCTGAGGCGGAACAACGCATGCGGCCTTTTAACGCTGAAATCCCCATCTTCGCTGACGGCTCAAAAGCCAAACCTCCAAGAGGCGTACTGGACATAAAGATCATTACACAGAACAAGCACGTGAAAATGGAATTCGCTGTGCACGATGACTTGGCTATTGACTGCATCCTTGGATTGGACTACGCCGCCACCACGAAGCTCAACATCGACTGTGCGAATGATGTTGCAAACTTTGACTCTGACGTAAGACGGTCATTCCCATTGACCGAGCATGCGGCGAACCCTCACAACCCTATCAAAAACCCATGTGGTTTATCAACTCACCAGATGGAGAGAGAAAACTAAACCAACTTTCTCCAGAACAGTTTCAGGAACTACAGACTTTACTAGAGGACTATCAAGACGTTTCACAGGTCATCCAGGAAGAGTCAAGGACGTCGAGTACACCATCCGTCTCCAAGACAAAGTCAGGCCGGTAGCACAATGCTGTTACGGAGCCTCACCCGAAATTAGAAAAGAAATAAGTAAGATGTTGACGAGCTGGAGAAAAGCGGTCGGTTAGAAGAATGTGAAAGCCAATGGGCCTCTCCCTTCTTCCTGAAGAGGAAGAAGAATGGAGGAGGGTTCAGGCCAGTCCTCGACTACTGCGAGCTGAACAAGCTGACAGACAAGTATCCAATTCCACTTCCTTGCTGGTGCACGTTACATCTCTTTGTTAGATGGAGAACAAGGTTTCCACCTTTGCATCCGGACAGCAGAGACTGCACAACATTCATCTGTCACCGTGGGACCCACAGATAGCGGGTTCTTCCGTTCGGACTGCACACAGCGAGCCAGGTCTTTCAACGTGCCATGACTAACATCCTGGAGAAACTCGTTGGCACAGTTTGTATGCTGTATATTGATGACATAGTGGTTGCCACCAGGACTCGGAAAGGACATTGCGCAGCTCTCAAACAGATCTTCGGCCGTCTAAGAAAAGCGGGTTTCAACTTAAAACGCAACAAATGCCACTTCAGCATTCCCGAACTGAAGATCTTAGGAATCAGAGTGACCGCAGATGGCATTGAACTGTCACGAGATCACATGGCGTCCATCCGAAACTTTCCACATCCAACGACGAAGAAGAAGATAGAATCTTTCTTGGGCCTCTGTAATTACTTCCAGGAGTTTCTAAGGGAGTCTGCGGAGCTGTCTGCACCTCTACACCATTTGACGAGGAAGGACCAGCCTTTGAAATGGACATCGCAATACCAACAGTCTTTTGACGGTTTGAAGGCGAAGCTTTTAACATCAGGCATTCTGGCTCTACCGAACTTTGATCACCCCTTCGCAGTCGAATCGGACGCGTCTGGGGAAGGTCTGGGAGCAGCTTTGACGCAGATCATAGATGGAGAAACCAGGGTCGTGGAGTTTTTTAGCCGAATCCTCAAGGACAGCGAGAAGAAACTCCATTCTTTGGAACTCGAAGCTCTCGCTGCAGTTGAAGCCGTTGAGCATTGGGAGGTATACCTAGCAGGAAGTCGTTTCCTACTCATTACGGACAACCAAGCTTTGAAGTGGGTTTTGTCCAAAGCCAAATCAAACGCACGAACAGCCAGATGGGCGATTCGGCTTCAAACTTTCGACTTTGAGGTGGTACACAGAGCTGGGAAGTTCAACGTAGTTGCAGACACCTTATCAAGAAATCCCCCAACAGGACAATTCAATGAGCAAAACTTTGAAGGCACAGAAGTCACGACCACGACGTCAAACCCCCATGATGTATCTGTGTGAACAGCCAGTCGTTAACATCGTTGACAAGGACCAACTGGTTCGAGCTCGGCGTGAAGACAAAGCAGTGTCGAAGATGCACTTGCCCTCACTCGCCCAGAACGAGCAGGGAGAGACAACGGCTATAACTACGTCACAAGAGTTAGGAAAGACTATGTTCTGGACACAACAGGACTGGTCTACTACAGAGATCCCTTAGCACCCGACAGAGGAATCCTGGAATCGACTTGGAGGATCTATGTTCCCACTACCCTACGCCACAGGTATCTGAACCTGTGAATTTTGTCGTAATGGTGGGGTTATGTTTTGCTAAGGCGGTGAATCTCCAGGAACCCCACGCATTCTCGAAGCGTCCACTCAACTGTGTTCAGTGAAAGCCAGTCAAAAGTTTTTCGTCAATCCTCGAACCCGCAGCTAGACAGGGTTGGCAACCAAGCAAGGCGACTTGAAACGCAACGGAGCAGAATAAAACTTTTTCTCACCCTGTGACAATTTTTTTCCCCCACCGAATTCGTCCCGCTGCTGGCAGTCAGCGAATGGACAATCGAGAAGACATGCAATGTTCTCTCAGACTGATTGCGAACCCCACATCTTTTCTCACGTAATGCTACGACGGTCAGCATGACTAGTGTCCAGTGCGTCAGTTCACCAGCAAGAAACGAAGCTTAATTGTTACACTTTCATTGCATCTAAGATTTAAGTTAGGTTTAAGTTAGCAATAACAGTCGTGAAACTCTGTAATTCAGGCGCTTTCACTTCTGTGCTTTGGGAAGTCCAGCGGGTATCAGACACTTTTCGAGGGAGGCGGGGAGCCTGTCAGGGTGCGCTCCTAGAGGCAGCTTTCCCCTGACAGCTCACATCTCTCTCCAGTCTCAGTTCCCGCTCGACTCAAGGCAGTTGACGCCTCCAGCCAGCCAGGCTTGGAAGCGTCTCCCAGTTTGACTCCATTAAACCCGAACTTCCACCAAGAAATGGCCTCTCACAATCATTCAAATGACAAGAAGGGAGCATCCGGGACAAAGGAAAGGGATCCCCACAAGTTAAATGAAATAACTAAATACAGATGCAAACCTATTTACGTTGCCTTTTGGACTTATATGTCAGACTGCCTGAGCGGGGAATCGAACCCAGATAGTCTGACATATAAGTCCAAAAGGCAACGTAAATAGGTTTGCATCTGTATTTAGTTATTTCTTGTGAGCCTTTGGCTTTCCCGTCTTTAAAGTTAAATGAAAACTTGAACATTGCTACCGAAACTAGCATTGTTCTAGTTCATTTAACCTTCGAACTATTGGTCGGTGTGATTAACTTGGCTAATGTTTTGGTGTGTTGATATCACTCCTTTGAAGGGCCGAAACATTCGGAAATTGGCGGTCCCTTTTACCTATTTTAGTTTTTGAAATAATATCACTTTTTTAAAAATTGTGCATTAGACTCAGCTCAATTAGCCTGGATAAAGTGCCACGTCAATAATAGCTTTAGTGGCCATTTTCCAATATTTTAATTTCATATCACTTCTTTGAGAGGCTGAACCATTCTCAACTTAGTCGTCTCTTTACCAGTTTTTGGTTTTGTGTTAATCTTTATAATTTATTCTTATTTAGTTCAAATCACTCCTTTGTGAGGCCGCAGCATTCTCAACTTGGTGGCCTCTTTACCAGTTTTTTTGTTTATTTTGACAGTTTGTTTTCGTGAATTGGACGTAGACACAAACTTCTTCGGCAACGTTGTTAGATTTATGACGATACACTAGCGTGTGTCTAGATACGAACGTCAGTATGCACGTTGTCATTATCCGAACTTTGGCCTGCAATTGGAGACGATGCCGACAATACTAACAATGGTTACTTTCGTACTTACGCGCCCTCCCAATTACACCTCCAGGCTGTAAACCAGAAAAGGTATGCAGTTCATATCGTGCTGCAGCCCATTCGTCAAATTTCATAGCTGGAAGCTTTCCGCCATCTCGGTATCGGTGAATAATCACCTTATGGAAATTAACATGGGGATGAACGGTCTAGAAACTAGAAGTAGAAACTAGAAATTAGTAACACATTTGCGTTATTGAGGGTCAAATTTTGCATTGAAGCCACGTAGGGTGGGTCATTGCTCTCTCCATTTTACCACAATGTAAGCTTTTGTGTCACATTATTATTTTTTTCCCCAGGTACCTGAAATGTATTCAACTCTGCTTCAGGATGTAAGACATTTCGCTACGACGTCGCGCAAAAATGGTTTACGTCCTCGATGAATGGATATGATGTTTGTTGCCTAACTTGGCGCGACACACTAGCGTGTGTCCAGATAGTTATCAAACTGCCGCACTTGAAATAGTACGATAGAAATTCGAGAAAGGTGTTAGAGGAACGGATATTTCTACGACATCGTGTTAGCCTTGTTTTCATCAGTCAAGATTCAGTTTATGACCACGAAAAAAAAACATATTTAGACGGAAAGGGGAGGGTGGGGGGGGGGGGAGGAACTGGGAATTACGTCAGCGTTTCATTAGCCTAAATTAACGCTGAATTGCATGGAAGACTGGCGTGCATGGGGGGGAAGAGGGGCAAAATACATGTAAAAATACACGACAAAGCTTAAACAAAAGCTGGCTACAGGAGTTTCTGGGAATACATTTTTCTGTGGTTAGTTTATCTTTCGTCAATACACTTAAAAAGCGCAAATAAATGTAAAGTAAACAAACTCAGTGCAGTACGATTACCCCTCTCCTAATTTACTGATGAATTTACTGAAAAGTAAGGTGTTCGTAGATTTAAAAAGTGTAAAAGCCTTATGAAAAAATAACGAAAGGGACAGGAAGCTGTAAAGCAACGCGTGGGCCTTTTTTTTTTTTTAACAAAAATAATAGTGTCACATGAAAACTCCTTATCTGGTCGCTGCTTACAAGATCGCATGATCACTCATGTGCCGTATTGTAGTACCAAAAGTTAGGACAGCATTTTTTAAATATAATGTGCAATATACTGTACATACTTTCAGTGCACCACGCATTCAGAATTTTTAGTAGTATCCTGTTGTTATGTCCTGTAGTGTCCTGTTGGCTTTCCCAACTGCATACGTCAGCCGCACATTTCTATCCTTCTCTAGTCAAGGATGCAGTGTTAGTGCATTTTTGTTGTTTTTTTAAAAACAACAATTTGTAGGGGTTTGCTTTTAATCATTGGCAGGAGACGTCAGTTTTAGAATATAGATACTTGAATCTTGAATAGTTGTGAAGATATGTATTACATTTTCACAACTATCAAGATTTAATTATTTTTCCTAAGAAAGGGTTTTGACAAATATACGTATGTGTCCAAACCTATTACTACGAAATAATTATTCAAAATCACAAACGTATTACAGATAAATCAAGTTCAGTTTAGTTTATACAACATATCTTAAATGCATACAAGTACGTACACGAGGCATAGATAGCGCACTGTTCGTTAGCGATTTTCCTCCAGGCAAGCACAATCGATCAACTTATACGGAAGTTCACAGTTATGTGAAGTACGAAGTTCTTAGGTATAACAACGAAGTTCAGAGTTGTATGTGTGAAGTTTGAAGTTCATAGATACAACTATGAAGTTCATAGATGTATATGTGAAGTTCAGAGTTGTATGTGTGAAGTATGAAGTTCGTATATATAACTATGAAGTTCAGAGAGATATGTGTGAAGTATAAAATGGGAATGAAATGAGCCCTCAGGGCCACCGTAGTCAACCGCCTGCTTCAGCAATTCTACTCTTGCTAGCGAATCTGTCACAATGGCAAAAGACGAAAGCTGCAGATCAGGGACACACCTAATGCCACTGATATGGCTGCTAGTTCACAAACCGTGCTCGACAAAATAGCGCTTAGGTGGCGTTTCACGTACAACTTCAGAGATGGTATGACAACTCGTACTCCACCTTCCGGAACGACGCGTCACAATAGACCTCGCAGTCTGTGTGCCATGGTGTAAACACTTGCGCTACTCCTGGACACCATGCCCACGCACTAACAGGACATAGACGTCTGACATCTCACAGCTTATAGGCGAACTGCCTCTTGTAAAAGCAACACTCCATGTCCCGCGGCACCTAGCATGCTGCACACTCTACCATCTAAGCTCGAATAGTCACGTAGGATCCTCCCAACAGGATCCTCCGGGCCACGACTGACATTCCGCATGCACAGAAGGACCAGCAGTTCCTTCGGACGGAAACGCAACTGAGGCTCACCAAACTCTACCCAAAGTGCTTCAACAGGTGTAGAAACCAAGCATTCGGAGACAATCTGCAGGCACTCATTAATAACTACTTGCAGTGTTGCCACATGTTGTTGCACTGGGCTGAGGAAAGAGGTGATAATCTAGTACCGAGTGCACAAAGCCTCTGTACGTCAACAGCAGAGCACCTGTGCAGACAGTCTCACTCCTGCCAGCACACGGAGGATAGAGCTACTCGCACTAACCTTTTATTGGAGGGCACTCACATGGCCGTTCCATTCAAGGCGCTCATCAAGACCTACTCCGAGATAACGCACTGTTGCTGTTTGCTGCACAATAACACCATTGACAACAGAGGTAGGAGTACGGCTTCTAGTTTACGCTCGTGCAAAAACCACCAGATCTGTCTTCGCAGGAGCGTGCTGCAAACCCCTATCTGCTAGACGTGCAACAGCTATATCAAGAGGTGCTTGCACATGTCGGGTAGTACGGTGTCCACAGTTGAGCCAACAAACCACATTGCAACATCGTCTGCAAAACAATGTTAGTAGACAAGCTAAGCTCCTGTAGTACATCATTGATCGCAGCAGTAAACAACAATGGGCTTAAACAGGAACCCTGTGGAAGGCCCCTGTCAGAAACTGCCTCTGAAGACCAGAAACCGCTACCACGCGTCACAAATCGCCGTTCCCCTAACAGTGCCACAATAGCGTCTGTCAAACTCGCGCCAACGCCTATACTCTCAAGTGCCGCCTTGACCCAGTCAATTTGGACAGTATCATAGGTGGCTTTGATGTCAAGGAACACTGCGACCGCTATGTTACCATGTGCCCATGCCTCATGAATACCAGTCGAAAGATACAGAACCACATCTTGAGCACTGCGACCTGACCTGTATCCA
>JAHWFP010155857.1:2934-21456 GCA_023313725.1 Lithobius niger
TTTTCTGCAGGCCACCTACAATCTAAGGTGGCTTGCATTCATTAAAACAAATTATCCCCCCAACATTGTAGGATAAAAAAAATTCCTAGGTGTCTGTAGGTTTTTTCTGCAGGCCACCTACAATCTAAGGTGGCTTGCATTCATTAAAACAAATTATCCCCCCAACATTGTAGGATAAAAAAATTCGTTGCAGGTGTCTTCAGGCATTTTATATAGCCTGTCATTAAAATGTGCATTGTCGCAGATTTAATAAATATTAACCATACAATGAGAAAAGGTGTCAAAACCATTTCCAGGCTACCTTTCATTTTTCTACTTATAAGGTTGCATGAATGTTTAACTTTTGTGCTTGTGTCTTTACCAAAACAACAAATTTAAGCCTTATACTTTGTACTCAAAATGGTCATGCGCCCTGCTTTGATCAGGAAACCAGACGCAACCAAACGTACTGTTTCTTTTGTATTGTTGACAAAGTAAAACTATAACAACCAAATCAAAGTAATTTTTGTCAATTATAAGGCTTTTTTTTCTTACATTCTTTTCTTTGTAAACCCACGTTTCCTTTTTCTTGATGACTAACAGGCTAATAACATTTAAAATTTTACAATATGTAATACAATTGGAATTGCATCTTGCTAGCTCGCAACGACACTTGCAATAAAAAAATTATGAATGTTTATACTGTCCACTGTAAGCCGTAACAACAAAATCAAACTAATGTAAAAGTAAGGAACACAACATACGTAAAGTATTGATGAGAAATTTTTTGGTTTTCTTGACAAGCCATTATAAATTAGATTACATAAATTATTGATTTTCTTATGTACAATAAATCTTCCTATAAAAAAAAAACCTCCACCTACTGATCATTTCAGTGTTTTGAACCTTATTTTATTACAAGAATCTGTTACAGTTTTTTGGCTTTATGTAAAAAGTTCATGTTTTACAGTTTTCCAATTAGCTGTCATTTCCAGCAGGAATGTATTGGTAAAATTAAGATACATAATTACTTATTGGGTTTTAGTAAATGAAATGTAATTAATCTATTTCCTTTTTTATATACAGTGCGAGTAGTTTTAAAAAGGTGAGAATAGTAATATTACAGCTCTTAAAAAGCATTAAAGGTTTTGCTTGCTTCATACTGTTAATGAGTTTTTTTTCTCTCAAAAGGTGTTCATGCCGACTTTTATACAACTGTGGCGATTTGTATTCAACTGTGGAGCCATACTGTAACCAGTCAACCATACTGTAAATCGGTCTTTCTATAAACCTAGGTATGAATTTGTTCTGGAATATTTGACCGTTAACAATTAATCCCTCTTACTGTTTTTGCTATACAGCATTCTGTTTTATTTCTGCCAGCCTCCAATTTCGGCAAACTGATGATTTTTGTACACAGCAGTTGACAGATTAACGTTTGTAGTAAAAACAAATTATTAAATGAGGAATACAGCTTATGTTTAGTAAGAAATGCTGCACATAATCCAAAAGGCCATTGACATTTAACCGTTACATGGCGTCGTTTTGTGTTTTTTTTATGTTAAAGGCAAAAGAGTTGTAAAAAGTAAGCAACTTCATGGTCGAATGACTGACAAAAGCTAAAGACTCTCAGCAAACTGTCCAATGAGGCAGCAGGTAACACATGGTGCATTTGTGTTGTGACACAACACCTAGTGTTTACTTACTGTTTGTCTGTTGTTTTTTTTTTTCCTATTTAAGGCAGGCAACAGAACTGTGAAGATGCCATTGAATGAGGTTGCCAAGGGTTTAATGATGTAAGCTAACTGGTTGTGTTTCAAGATTCTTCTCCTGTACATATCACGTTGAAGCGAACTACTTTACTTGTGCATTATCAGTTCTGCAACATGTCTTTTTTTGGTAATTCTTTTGTGTTCTTCTGGCAGAACAAACACATTCTGACAAGTGGTGTTCTAATTGACGATGTAACCTTATTGAATTTGGTGCACTATGGGTGTAATTTTTTTTTCTTTAAGGCATAAAATTAAAGAAAAGTCAAATGTTGCAAGTTCATTCCTATCACCTAAGAAAATCCTATCACTCTCAGTACTTGGATATGCTTCAAGGTGCTAACAATATACAGTTCAGTATTTCCTCTCTTTGCCATGTAGAATACTTTTAAAAAATATATACTGTCTCTACTGAAACAATAAACACAATACAGGTGTTTCCTGGTAGGCAAGGTACCATAAAGCATAAATGAAATTTTTCGAGAAACTTACACATTTCCGTTAGCCAAAAAGCATTAAAACAACAATAAAAATGAAGAGCTCACTACAGCTTGGCATTCATGTGTCCACCAAAATGGCCATTCTCGTAAATTAAATTGTGTTTTCATTGATGCTTTGTGATACCTTGTCTACCTGGACACACCTACCGTAAATTGTGTGTTAACCATCCTGTCTTACAGATCCCCCCCCACAAAAAAAAAAAAAAAACAAGAAAAAATACCTTAAAGTCAAAAACCATGCACTAGCTTTGTTAATGCTCGTCCGCCAAACCACAAACGATGGTTTGTTTTGTAATAAATTAGCTTAAACTGCACAAGTCTGCTGGAATTGCAATGAGGGATGATGTAACACACTAAAGAAGATAGACTACATTCTTAGAGAATAAAGGGATTGTGTTAATGCTATACTGAAACCAGATCAGGGATGTGAATGATCATATTATCCCCATGATGGATTTAGGCCAAGACACCAGGCACGGACTGGGAACTGAATTTCAACCAGGAAAATGCTCAGTGGAGGCTGTCTTACCATGGATCTCCCCCCGCCCCTCCTCCCCAATTCCACATGACATTTTTATCAAGTGTTAGCGGATAAAATTTTGATGCATTTCGTAGGCAAAAAAACATTGTTGCACACTGCAAACAAAGAATTTTTTTTCTGGTTGGAACTATTTTTCTATCCTTTTACACAGTCTACCGTAAATAAGTAATTTCTTTCTGAGTCGATATCCAGAATGCATTTGTGATGAGATTGTTGTCCAGTTTCACCTCGGTTCCCCCTCTCACAAGTCATTAGCAGCAATGGTTGAAGCTCACAAAGAAAGCATTAAGAAAGCAAATCTTTCAACTTTTTTTTTTTTTTTTTTTTGGGGGGGGGGGGGAAATTCCCGGGGGCCCTAACCGAAGGGGCCAAATTCCCAGTGGGCCAGTCCATGCCTTCAAAACACCCTCTATGAACCATAGTAAAATACGAAAATTGAATTGTAGCATTTTAACGCCCTTCTCCCGTTTCTATTGAAATAATTTTGAAGGCCCGTGGGCATTTAATAGGTGATTTTACATTGTCTTGTTTATCCTCTCCACCGCCACAAAATAATGTGGACTTTTGCAATAACACAACAAGTAAGAGATTAGATTGAAAAAATTGATATTTACACTCCGAGTCGAAAACCAAAAAGTTCACCGAAATCAGTTGACTTAATTTTCGAGTTCTACTTCAGAAGCACAAGAAAAAATTTCTTTGAAAACGATGGATGTTTGAACAATGGATGTGACAGAAGCAGACAACAAGGAAAATTTAAACTTCCACCACACGGCACATCACAACTAATGATCTCTAGACATTGTTCTGGACTGGCTGGAAGTAGGAAAGCTCAGCGATCATCCAATCTGGCGGTCAGCTTGAGCAAAGCGATGATTTCAATCTGACTTTAGGTGTGACCAGTGACGTTTATAAGGGGGACCCCGATCGTGAGAGAAACATATAGCTAAATACTCAACACCACAGAAACTGGTTCTTTGCTCGGTGTTGGAAGGCAGGAGAACTAAAGCTTGATCCCAAGCAATATTGTGATTGGTGTTTTTACGGTGTTGGGTGATGCCGTTATGTTTCCCTCGCCATCGGGTGGTCCCTATGTCTTCCACAACCCTCACTTCCAGTTTCCGCTTGATTTCACCAATAGACGAGGACTTGCAATCAAGGCAAGGAACTTCATAAATAACCTTGCTGAAAGCTCTAATGTTGGGACGATGGCAGCTTGGTAGAATCACAAGACTAGGCAACAGCAGGAAGTGGGGGGAGGATCGCAGCTGAAGTTACAACTCTCCCTCTGCAAGTGTGGTTGGGGGAGTTCCATGTGGGAGGGGGAAACAAGGGTAGAGAACTGAAGGAACTTTTTCAGGTTGGAAGTATGTCTCAAGAGCGGCATTGGATTCCTTGCTGACACAGAAAGGTGTGGGTCTCTTCACTCCTGTGTGGTAAGTGTGTGACATAATCAGTCAAGAAGGGGTGGGTAAAGGCGTCTGGATCCTCAAGTCATCACGATTCCTGGCATTTTTCGTCTTGTCGTTGATCATCTTTGTTGGAGAATGCCATTCCAGAAAGATGTTCTTACCACAGTATAGAAATTGGTCAGTAGTTTATTTTTTGAGGAAGAGTCTTGAATAGCATGGGTGAACTCGTCTCTTAGGAGAGCTTTGAAAAGGTGTTGGGGTGTGCTGATGTGAAATTCGGTTCTCTACAAGAATAACTCCTTTCACTGTGTTGAAGGTTTGGAGGACATTTCATAAAAAAAACTATTTGAACTCTATATTTTGGTACAACCCTCCTCTGACTCTCTTAACAAATTTGTGGACCAGCCCTGGATTTAGTGAAGGGAAAGACGTTTAAAGTGCATTCAACTGTTACAGGATTTGAGTTTTGTGTTGCAAAAGTAGAATTAAAAATTAAAGACAAATAATAACTTTCATTATATTACGATGTTGAAGTTTAAAATTAATACAGCAGGGAAATTTTTATTTTCCAACAGAGATGCACACAAGCCTGCACATCTGGGATACAATAATAGCCTTCCAAAAGATAGTATGCTTGGCCGTCCCTCTACTACAGCCATTTTGATTGCTTGCCAGTACCTCAGATTTCAGCGCAAATTAATGACTTGGAAAAAAAAAACTAAGTAATTGGGGTATTAACCCAGCAACGACGCAGGTGTTAGGTACAATGTGTAAGTTTGGAGTAGTTGGTTTCTATTGTAATGCCAAATCAAGAATTATCTACTGCATTTGTATACAAAGAATAGTGTTTGCAACTTATTTGCTAGTAAAAAAAATCAATGGTAGATTGGAAATAAAAAATACAACATAGTAACATTTTATTTCATTTATAAAATAATACTTCTCCCTTTGTACACAACAGTTTTGGGGGCAGTTCGACTTCTCCCTTTGTACACAACAGTTTTGGGGGCAGTTCGGTATGGTACATTTTAAGTGACTTCGTAGAAAATGCAATGCTACAAAATAATTTTAAACGAAGACGTAACATACCAAACTATAATTTTTAATTACGATTATGAGTTATCACACAATTTTCATTAAATAACCAAATCAAGGCACAAGTAACAATAAATGTGACTGTCTTTAAAAGTTTTATACGTTTACTGTCATTCCACTATTTGTATAGTATAATTGTTCAATCATTTTTGTTTTCTTCCACAAATTACAAATTTTCAGTCACTTCATGATGATCGCTAACCCCTTGGTTTTCATTGCCAGGTGGCATTAAATTAAAGTAGAACAGAAATGTGAACTGAACTCTCCATGTATTTCAAAAACCACGTCAACAACAAAACTTTAACATACAAAATGTGAAGTCAACATCATACTTTAATCAGGAGTGTTTTTTCAACTTCGACTACACTGCTAAGTCAGTAGCATTTACAGTGCTGTAAGAATTAGTTAGCAGAGGTCACCGCCTGTATGACAGGATTAGAGGTGTGCGCCACGTTACCAAGGCTAGTTTTACGTTCTTTGTTTCTAAACAGTAGGTGTTTAAAATGGAAACAGTATCAAAGTAAAAAGAAAAAAGTCAACAGACAATCCGTTGGTGACGATTTGTCTTGGCCAAACGTATCGTTCACATAAAAAGTTAGCACTTCTAATGTACAGTATCCACATACGCTGCTGTTGTATTGATTTCATCAATTTGGACCAAAAATTTACTGATATCTACCCGAAAACAAAACTTGTTAATGATTCCTGCCATGCTTTTCGACCGTGTGAAGTTGTGATATCAAACGCCAAGCTCTTTCGCCAAGCTAATCCCCCCGACCAATACATACATTTCATTTAACCTTCGAACTATTGCTCGGTGGGATTAGCTTGGCAAAAGACCTTGGCGTTTGATATCGCGACTTCACACGGCTGAAAAGTTTGGCGGAAATCCTTAACAAGTTTTGTTTTGGGATAGATTAAGTATGTAGTCATTCATGTGATAATTTAATGCCATGTACCAACAAAAATATCAGAAAACCTAGGGGTTAGAGATTCCAGTAACATTTTTCCTGCATTGATTTTCTTTCAAGAGGCACGCAACTTCGTCTACCATACTCCATCAGTTATTACTGTGTTTAAACAAACGAGAGTCAAATAATTTCCTTTTTCTTTCTATACACATTTTACATGTCATGTGAGAAAGCAAAAGGTGCACATAAAAATACTGAAGTAGAGATTTTAACTTACTTCAGAGTCGAGTACAATATCACATCCATTGAAGGTAATAAAAATTAAGTTGAAAATTTCAGACTGGCATGAGGGTATTGCAATTTATTACATTATTAATTGCGAATTGCCAGATTTCCCTGTTCCCTTATCAGGCAAATGGTGCTACATTACTTCCAGTCTCGTAATGTGGCCACTTATATCTGCCTCCCCCTTTAGCAGTTGCCGGTAGGACCAGCCTTGCTTTGGTCTCGACTTAATGGATAAAACCTAATGTGAGTCCATATATAAAAATGCTGTAACACTTTAACCATATAACAATGATTGTTTTTAACGTGACTTTACATAAAGTTATAGTAATGGGGTAATGTAATTGTTTTCCTCGAATCAGCCGAATTGATGTTTCTTTTCATGAAATTAACCACCTGATATGCTGCATAATTGTTCAGCATGTCATTTCAATTTTTTATTTCTAGTGCTTTGTTTGCCGGATGAGAACAACGTGAATCCATAAATTCACAGTTAATATTGTAATAAATTGCAAGACCTCCATGGCACCCTGGGATTTTCAACTTACCCACATCCAGCCAAAAACGAATAGATACAAAGAATATATTGATTTGTTTAAATATTTCAGTATCTTCAAGTCTCATCTGCACGGCAGCCATGGCACAGTTATTTCCCCTGTTAGCAACAACTTTTGGCCTGTGCCAGGGACGTGCACACAGGCACGGACGTACTTTTTTTCCATTTCTTTTAATTGTGGATTGATTATAATTTGAATTTTGTCCCTCTTGACCATTTCTAGCCAGGTTCGTCGGGACACAATGGATTATATCTCATTACTTTTCAACTCATGACTCGAACAATGCTGATTGCAATTTAAATTTGTCATCTGTCGAAAATGCTTCTGGAGTGAGTCAAAACGTCAATGTACAGTACGTACGTTGTGTTGTTATGTGCCCTAATTTGGTTTTCCACATGACGTCAACTAAAAGTGTTTTTTTTCCTTTAACTTTAATCACATTTTACCTCACAGCAATTTTTTAGCGTAATGCAAATACTCACTTTAGTAAAACAATGCTGTTTTTTTCAGTGTCAAAAATGGATGCTGCCCAGTTTCAACGTGGTGAATACCGTCCGCAAGCAGGTGGCCTACCCGTGATACAATTTCCATTAGTGGCACGTCCAGCCCTACCTCAAGTGGCAGAGATAATTCCACCTCAAATGGTCATTAACTATGGCCCAGGGAATCCCAGATTTCTTAGACATGGTTTTCCCCAAAGAGGACGACCGCGCCTCAGAAATCGAGGTCATGCACGCGGTCCACGACAAAGACGTGCGCCAGGGATACACATAAATCAACCTCAAGTAGATGTACCACAAGACCCACCCCCACCAAATCTTGATCCACCACAGAATCGGAGAAGAATTCGCAACGCAATAGGTCCACAGCAACATTCCACACGTGAGTTTTTGATTACACTACAAAACTGTGATACAGGGAAGGAGGAAATGACAATAGTCTTGCAAGGTTTAGCAAGAAAATTTCTTATAGGGAGGGAAGAAAACACAGAAGACGGTGGTTTTCACTACCACATTTACATTTCTACAATTGCGCAATACGAAAGGATAGTGGATCTCAGACGAGTGATGGCAGCTAATCTTTTTGCCCCTATAAATCGTTTAAACGCTTCTATCAATATAGAAACACTAGATACAGACAAGGCAATCAAGACTGCAATGAAGTACGTCACGAAAGGTGATCGGTATGCAGTAGTTTGGAGAGTACCGATTAGGTATTGTCATTTGTATTACCGCACCCACTTTTGGATCAGGAGAAATCAAATCTTGAATGTCATGGATCCATTTTTTTTTGAATTCGTAGTTAGTTGCAGAAATCCTCGACAGGAACTTATTGACATGCACACTACGTACTGGAATAGTGTTGCAGTTGAACGTAAAATAGCGCGCCACACACGACAGCGTGAAGAATTTCTTCGTACATACAACATTAGAGATGGAACTTGGCTTGCTGAGCTACGTGACTGGTGCATTCACGTTCAACAGGTTGGTGCAGATGATGCAGTCAATAATCCCCAACTACGGTGTCTGTATTTACATGGAGCAGCAGGACTTGGCAAGTCTCGTTCTCTAGAATCATTTCTACCGGAACTAACTAGTGATGGATTTTATCCTGGTGTTATAGGAGAATTCATGTTTTCCGGCTTAGGCTATGAATACAAAAGTATTTACTTTACAGACACAAATCCAGAAATATTCACAAATGAAATTGCGCGTGAAATGATTTTGCGACTTAGTGAGGGGAACATGGTTGGAGTCTGTAACAAACATGCCAACCCACGTAGAATTGAGTTCTCATCACCTATAATGATGTGCAGCAACTACCCGCCTCCTGGTGATGAACCAGTGTATCAACCATTTCATCGTCGATTTACTTTTATCCACGCTAACACACACTGGTTACAATGTGTTGACCCAATTGAAGTGATACAAACACCACAATCACCTAACAATGAGGAACGTACACAATCCACTTTACAAAGTACACCACTTTTCCTATCTCAAGACAGAGTTTTGGAAACTTTATCACCCGGCATCGGTGATGCACAAGATGATGCACGTCATAGCAGTGATGAAGAATTATCAATACAATCTATAGAGACCCCACAAGAAGCCCCAGCATCACAAGGCAACAACAGTGACGACTGCTCATGGCCAGACGACAGCAATCAAGATTTTCTGGGTTTGTTGGCACAAATTCCAGATTCTCAGTTGCACTAGCACGCAATTTAAGGAACGCAATGATTCTTACTGAACACTTCAATACTTAAATAAAACAATAGACCAAGTCACTTCCCTGCCTGCTCAAAGTTTGAACAAACGCATTTAATGAAATATTACGCCGCAAAACTAACTAATATGTAAACCATTTTTTGTTACTTCATGAAGACCTAATTCAAGATAGAAAAAGGAACAAATAGGGCCACACAAAAATGTTTCTCTTGCAGAAACCTAAGCAATGAAAGGAATGACAATAACAGTTTAAGTTGCCTACATTAAGCCATTTGCAATATTTGTTGTTTGTACTACGGTAAATAACTTTTCATTGGTTTGTTGTATTAAGCTGCGTTTTCCCACTAATGGAAAAGCTTTGTCGAGACGATTATAATGCATTTGAAATGACAAAATCAAGATCACAAAAAGTCTCCTAATAGGCAGAAAACCAGCCACAAAAACAAACAAAAGCAGCAAATATTTAATTTTCAACATGCAATTGATGGCTTGGTCACAAAAAACATGCTAAAATAAATAACTCATGAAGTTGGTTTGGCTATGAACAATGTGCCATCTTGGCTAATAATGCAAGATAGCAGATTCATCATAGCCTGCTAACTTCGTGTGGGTTTTACTTATTTATTTTAGTACTTTTTTTTATGAACAACGAACGCATCAACTGCATGTTGAAAATTAAAAATTTGCTATTGTTTTTTTTCTGTCTTTGTGGCTGCTTTTCTGCCTACAAGGAGACATTTTTTAAAAATCTTGTTTACCATTGGTCAAATATTAATTGAAATTTTGACAAAATTCATCAAAACTTGAAGGATCGGTGGAAAGTTTTGCCAATGATCGAAGAGAGGAAGGTTTATTTTGGTATGCAAGCAGTCATTTACTTACACGTAACTTGTTCTGTTGTGCTTGCGTATAGACGTTCGAATTCTATTGCGAAGTTGCTGAATTGAAAATTCTGCTGACAATTTTTGTCTGATCATCGTCAACTTTGCCCTAATATCAGTTGCGTATATTTTCCCAGCTATTATTTGCTCCCAAAAAGTTGCATTCAACAGACGTACGTCATTGTCTGTAAACGTTCTGCTCTTTTGTGATACATTGCCTGTTACTGGTACAATGTTTTCATGTGAGGAGGAAATATTTACAGAACTTAAGTTTTCAGTTTCATTTGAAAGGCCCATGATATTTTGCAACTTCTGAGCCGTACTTGAGTTCTCTTGTATTGTAGCATTAAGGCGGTAATGAGAGGTGGCCGTCGTTACCCTATGAGAAAACTGTTGTGCTAAACTTTCCTTTAATTCAGGATGAGAACTATGAATTTTAGTGATGCAACTCTTTCGATAATTAGTTGCAGTAAAATGTTGTGGCAACCCACATTTTTTCCATGTATGTTTCACGGCATTTGTGACAGTAAGTGAATTAATGTTGCCCCCATTTGGCAGTGAAAAAACAGTAGCTGTTGAATTAGAGGGATCAGGGCGACATCGTTTGATATAAGTTGCTATGGAGTATGATAGTTTTTTCGGAAAAGTAAGAATTGCAGATCCGTGAGCAGCAAATGTCTTATGCTTTGAAACAGAAACACTGTATGATCCTGAGGTGCTTTTAACGCCATTATTCCAATCATTAATTGTCATTCCACAAACTGCACTAGGTCGTTGAGCATTGCACAAAATAGTCTCAGTGATGAGCAAGTTACGCACTGCTACTGATTTTTTAGAGTTAATTTTACATTTATGGTTTTGAAGCAATTCAAGAAACTTTCTTCTGTGTGATGAGATTAGATATTTTCGTACATGAATTTTCGTAATGAGGTTTTTGCGAGCATCAATTTGACGTTGCTGGCGTTGCTCTAAATTTGCTGTTCTTAAACTAACGGACCATGCAAGAAGGCGTTGCTTGCATTGGTGAATACTTTCACAAGTAACGTGTTTAAATTTTGTTTCACATTGCTGAAGTAAAAAATTTAAAAACTTTTGGACTGACGAAATGGACGAACGTGTGGTACCAACAGGTTGACTACGAACGGTTTTGAACCACTCTTTAATACTACTACCTAATAACGCATGTTCACAAATTCCTTTTGGACATGATGGCTGCAAGGAATCAACTATTTTTTTCAACTGCGACACGTGCTGCTGAGCGCCTTTCAAACTTAATTCCCCACCATCAATATCTACTAGCCAAATGAAAAAATTATTCAACTCTTCATTAATGAAAACTTCACATTGTAGGTGCTGACGTGTATTGGTGTTACTGTGTTCTGGTAAAACGTTAACAATAGCTTGATCTGAACTATTTGACCCCTGTAGACTACCATCATTTAGGTGCTGATCGACTTCGTTTGATTTAACATCACTTTTAGAAAAAACTTTTTTGCTGCCACAACGTTTCACACTATTGGTTGTAAATAGTTTATGGTAAACTTTAGCATTGTGAGTTGCTATTTTGGAAGATGTTAATATTTGTCTGTAGACATCTGCAGAACATTTATGTATTCTTAAATGCCTGTCCAGTCTTTTGACTATCTTACCACAGTTTTTGTAGGTGCAGATTTTTCTTTGTGCTACGGCAATATTGATGAAACTAAAAAAAATCAGAAACAATAAAAATTACTGTTATTATAGACACATTTTACGAGCTATCATATGCCTATCAAGTGTAATCTTACAAATGTAAAAATTAACTAGTGTAAATCAATACACTATTGCCCTTTAAATGCCAGTATGTCAGCCCCTTTAGACAGCAGTTACAAATTTCTAATGAAAGTTACGAGTTTACACAATCTGTTTAATGTATCATTATTTACTAGCCATTGATTTGTGTTGATACAGATGCAAACCTATTTACGTTGCCTTTTGAACTTGTCTGTTAAAGCTCGGAATCAAACCCACAACCTTTGAAACCAAAGGCCGAATTCTTACCGGGTGAAACATACTGGCACGCCTCTGTAAGTATGGGTCAGCGGTAGAACCTAGGCCTTTGGTTTCAAATGTCGTGGGTTCAATTCCCAGTTCAGGCAATTTGACTTATAAGTCTAAAAGGCAATCCAAGTAGATTTACATCTGAATTTATTTAATTATTGTTAAGTCTTTGGCTTTCCGTCTTTAATTCTTTAAAAGAAATGCCAGTGCAAGGATGCACAGCATTCAAGGGCGGATACAAGGGAGGGGCCGAGGGGGCAAATAATCAATGGAAAATTGCGAAAATTGTTGACAAAACAAAACGCAGTTAAACTATGCCAAAGATGCACGAAAATGTAGAAAAATCATCCTGCGGCCCCCTCTGAGACTTCGTTCTGGATCCGCCCTTGACAGCATTGTACAGAAATTCGTTCAGGGGACAAACAGTCTTTAAAAATAACCATCACTACTTACCTAGTGTATGGATCCATGAGTGACTGTTACAGAATGCACTGGAAATAATAATGAAAAAACATAAACACGCTTCACAAGTACAAATTTCAAAAATAAAAAAAACTGTTGCAATGCAAAGCCCGGAAAAGCATACCATCATTAATTCATTATTCTCCATTGCAGAATCCTCCTCACTGTGTTACAAGATTGGGATACTTCCCTATGCCTACGGCACGTTTTTACCTCTTTAATGCAGTCATTTATGCGAAATATTGCGTCACTTCCGCCTCTATCCCACTTCCCCCTACCCTGCTCACGTCCACTCACTCTTTTTCTTGCCGCTGGTGCGTGCAGTCAGAAATTCTGGAGCTGAGATTGTTGAATTACTAATAGGAATTCGTTTCGGACGATCGTTTTCCCAGTTGAACTGGAGTGTGCCATCTTTCAAGGCAAGCAGCGTGGCTGTGAGGCTACGCGGTTGGTGGTGAGTATTTTCTGTCGAGACTGGTTGGAGAGTATTAAGATGGCGGCCGGCATGGTGTCGGCAGATTTGCCGAGGACGAACCACATAGCGGCTTGTTAAGCCGGCAAAGTGCCCCCGCACGTGGATATAATTGCTTGAAAACGTGGCGGCAGTGGTTTAGTACGGATTGTCAGGTTCGTAGTGTTTTTTTTTGGTTTGTGTAGCCGACTTTGGAGAGTAACGATAGTGAAAGAGACGTGAGTTTGGGAGTTCAGATGTGAAACCCATTGTCGGAGACGGTGACTGACCGAACCGACGGAAACCGCAAGTAGCGGACTGTGGAAAACAGTAGTTGCTGGTAGTGGAAAAACGTGCAATTGGCTCGGTTTTACATTTTTTTTGTGTGTTTCCTTTGGGCGATGCGGTACGCGGCGGCGTGCATTGGCATCGGCTCTACCGAGCGTGCGTAGGTGATTTTGTTGTGTGGGCGGCTGGATTGTTTGTAACCGAAAAGCTGGAACAGAACTTAAAATGACGAGCACATCGCGTGCTGGAAGTTTGAGGGGCTGTCTTGCAGAGTGGGCGGCCATTCGGGCATCAGCGGCGGTGTTGGAAATTGCAGACGGAGCTAGTCTCGAGTTGGGAAATGCGCCACTGCTGAGGGCGGTTTCGGCGCGACCGTCATTATTTGACCAAAGGTCGCCACAGCCATCTTCGGAGCGATTCCGAGGTGTGCACTGGATTCCTAATCTATCCCAATCTTGTAACACAGTGAGGAGGATTCTGCGATGGAGAAATGAAGATTCTCCCAGAAAACTTGTTCTCGCTAGGAGAATCTAAGTTCTCTGAGTCGAATCCAACGAAACTGTGTTACAGAACATGGGCCGCCCACCTCCCTGCATGGAATCGTGTGTTCGCAGCAAGAAAAGAGTGAGTGGACACGAGCAGGGTAGGGGGAAGTGGGATAAAGGCGGAAGTGACGCAATATTTTGCATAAATGACTGCATTAATGAGGTAAAAACGCACCATAGGCATAGGGAAGGATCCCAATCTTGTAACACAGTTTCCTTGTTCACAATCTCTCTTCACAATCATTACTCGTAAAAGAATAAGGAGTTCTTCCAGGGCTCTTAATTTAAAATCCCTAAGTTATTCGCTACAGGGCCGCCCGACGACTGCAGTCAAATTCCACTTAGTATCTAGTTTGGCAATTAGAGGCAATGGGACAAGTTCTTCAATTAGGTCGTGGGAAGGGCCAGTGATGTTCTTGAGAGGCACTCGTCAACGAGAAAATCTATTAGGTGCCGTGCATGGACTGTAATGGCACCTACACCAGAGAAATGAAACGTCGTCAGGAATTACGACTCGTCAAGGAGCACATGGGAGACACCGACGAGGAGAAAATTGAATGGGCTTGCCCAACATCATTGCAAGACCAACCACAATATTGCTTGGGACCAGGCGTCAGTGCTCCTCCACTCCAACACCAAACAAGGAGCACACCTCCGGGCAATTCAAAGATTTTCTTGTCGACGAGTGCCTCTCATGAACCTTAATGGCCCTTCCCACGACCTAACTGAAGAACTTGTCCCATTGTCTCTAATTGCCAAAGTAGATATTAAGTGGAATTTGACTGCAGTCGTCGAGCGGCTACCTAGTGACTAACTTAGAAAGCAGTGGTCGGCAGCTGTGCATGAAGATTTAAAATGCAACAAGGAGTAAGCGTACATCGAACGAACATTCTCTGCTTTGATGTGGTCTTCTGAAGAAGAGGAATGAAATATTCTTCCTCGAAAACAACCAATGTAGAAAACAATGGTTTTCTTACCTTTATTTTTGTGAAAGCTGTCTGTTGTTCCTTGTGATGCAGTTGCAACCTATGTCAGAAACCATCTTAAAAATTAATTGTTTACTTTAAAGTTACGCTTTGTAAAAAATAAAAAATAAATAAGCCTCAGATGTTGGAGTGATTAATCTCCATAGACACAAATCATGGATTGTTATTCTTGTTTATTTTCGTTAGGCAACGATCACACATTTTAGTTTGCCGTTTTGACTGGGGATCGTCAGGCAGACACAATATAGAGGTTTACATCTTACAGCGCTCTTGTGGGTATCGCTAAATCTTGACAGGGAAAAACCGCAAGAGAAGTAGAAAATATTCACGAACTTCATAAGCAAGAAGGCAATGATATGGTTAACGTGGACGACCACTGATTGAAAATCGTAGCCTACATCATACATAAAATTCACCATCTAAATCTCATTTATAAGGGAATTTATAAGGGAAATTTATAAGGGAAACTCCCTTAACTATACTTTCTATGAAATTAACCTTGATCCTTTTTAAAATTAGCGTTCTTGAAGTGATTACTATTTAGGTATTAGCAGGTTTCCGTACTGCATCTCAAGCATTTGTACAGTCTCTCCTCCTAATTTTCCAGAAATGTATAAATTTCTATATAGTAAAATGGAATAAAACTTTCGTTGCAATATTGCTAGTGAATAGAAAATGACCCTTTGTGTAAGTTTCTCATTAAAGAAAGGTAATTTTCTCTTTTAATGGAACAAAACATTAAAATAAATTGCGTTACGTACTGCGAGGAATCGCATTGATAGCAGTTCATTGTTTTTTCTCCAGGTCAATCATTCTTTTAGACTAGAAGAACCAACCAAACACATTTGAAAACAATGAAATGTTAACAATAAACAGCAGACATTAGCAACCTGACATCTAATAATACTTTACCTTAAAATTTAAAAGCCACTACTCACTACACACACCTCATTAAAACACAGCAGCCCCGCCCATCTCTGGAAAAATGGTAGTCTGATATTTCTCAAAGAGTCTTTATAAGAATCAAAAGAAAATGTCTTACATGTGATACTTACATCTAGGGGGATAAACTTCAACACAAATTTTTAGCAAAACTTAAATTGGAAGATGTGAAAAGAATGAATTTAAAAAAAAAACTGATTGAGAAATACCAAACTACTATTTTCTCTGGATCTTGACAGGGGGCGTGTGCAAACAGTTAGTCAGCAACAAGTAATGAAATGAAATAAATTGGCTTTATTTTCAGTTTTTAAGAAATGTTCACAAAAGGAAGACATCAAGTCTTTTGGAGTCCGCAGAAACAATAAAAAAATACCAAAATAACACAAATGTAAAAAAAATTTGAACTACATGTAACGCCATCTAGGGGTAGAATATGGTAGCAAAGTAAGGAATAAACTTGAAAAACACTTAAAATGCAACTCAAAGGTGTTCTTTATATTCCAATGGAATGTCTACCAGACTAAATTACGAACTACAAGTAAGTCTACTCTGGCCTAAGTAAAAAAACCACAGATATTCACAGCAAATCCAATATAATGCAAGATTGACCATTATGTACAAGAAATGCCAAAAGTGGCCAACATTAGCCAGTTTTATCCAACAAAAGCCACAGATGGCCACGAAAGGCTACAGTAGTGCCATCTACACACAAAATATGGAAGCAAAATAAGCAATGCAAAATTAATGGGCCTTATTTTCAGTTTTCATTGAATATACATAAAAAGAAGACATCAAGTCTTTTGGAGTTCAGAGAAACAATAAAAAAATAAAAAATACCACAAATGTCAAAAAATTTGAACTGCTACCAGCGCCATCTATGGACACAATATAGTAGCAAAATAAGGAATTAACTTGAAAAACAGTTAAAATGCAATTGAAAGGTTCTCTTTATAGTCCACATGACATTTCTACTATACGCAATTATTAACTATAAGTAAACCTAACCTAACCTAACCTAACTTAAAAACGAGTATTCATTGAAAGCCAATAAATACAGATATAGCCCTTACTTGACAAGAAAGTCCAAAGCAGGCCAGTGCCATCCAGTCAGAGCCAACAAAAACCACAGTTGGCCTTGACTGGTTTCAGGCGTGCGCTATATGGAGAAAAGATAGCACCAAAATAAGAAAGCTACTTCAAACCTATTTACAATGCAAGTCAATGCATAGGTTGATAATTCATGTGAGAGTTATGCACTTTCAAGTCATAAAGTGCAATTACATCTAATGGGGATCACATTTAGATGGAGGACAAGTGAACTACGATGAATGACGTCAATCACATCACAGGCAGCTTGCCTTTGTGCGAAAAGCGTCCCTGCCCCGTCACAGTCCTTAGCCACGCACAAGAATGGTTCCCTCACACTCCTACTCTCTGTCCTCGCAACTTCGTTGGCCTGTGTTACAGCAAACACATAACCTTCCAAAACTAGGCAGATTCAGGAAGGCAACTCCTTTCCCTCCTGCACTCATTATGGACATCCTTGTTTTCTCGTCTCCCTGAAATTCTACCCTTAGCCTTCATGTTAGAATCATCATGAACACATTTAAGTTACAGCGACTGCGTTTTCTCTCCGACTCCGGCTCGGGTGCGTCGTTGTCATGGTAACCATAGCCTGAGGGGACGAGCAGATGGCTCGCGTTGCGTATCCAGTACATTTGAAAAATCCAAATGCATGTATGTGTCGTATTCACTTGTTGCAACATGGCGTCGCCATGTAGTTTTTGGTTCGACTAACGAAGTTCGTTGGTATTCTTCCCTGTACAATGCTACAATTTAAGAGTAGCACGCCATTACTGAAAATAAAAGCACAATGCCTGAACAATCGTCATTTTGCACATTTACAACAAGCAGCATGTTAAACTTGTTTTTAGACACTCGCTCCTTTTCTGGCTGAGCGGCGGTCGTGCTTTGTTAACCTTGAGCATGGATGCAATCAGTGGGATAGTGATGTGCATTTTTGATCCGCAGCAACAAACGGAGCCGTGACGGAGTCGGAGATGCAACGCAATCAATGGGGCCAAGCCTTTCGTCCTCGCAGGGGCTTCCTGTACCTTCCCATGTGCTGGAGTATGAATCGCACCTAATACAATGGAAGCATCGTGAAGTTCCAATCAAGTTTAAATTTATACAGTCAGATACGAGGTTCAGCACAGGTACCAAGCATTTTAGTAAAGCTTTTTTTATTGTATCAGTGGTTGCCCACATGGGGGTAACGTGAGGAGCATCTAATCGTTGCCATTTTTTGGGACGACTAATCTTCCCCATAAAAAAATTTATGGCTGACTGGCCCACTCTTTTAATTTTTTTTATTAGGGAGGGGGACAAACTTTCCTCTCCCCCACCCCCCTTCGAATCAAATTTTTTTAAATGATATATTTTATCACATAATTAGTGTAGGTAGATTCTGATGAACGACCCTTTGCAGTAGTTACTTAACTCTCCAGCAAGAGTGATTGTGTTCGTCAAGTAATTAGGCAAGCAGGGCATTAGATGTTTCCTGAGGACTCCTCCTAACCTCAAGAAGCTGCTCCGTCCAAAGAAGACTGCAGGTGTTAGTGCAGCAGAACCTCCTCTTCCTTTCCTC
>JAHWFP010155865.1:0-15456 GCA_023313725.1 Lithobius niger
CACGAAATTATGGGCAAACTGAGTAATGAGAACTTGATGAAGCGAAAGATGGAAGAAGGAGGAATCCTTGCTAATGTTATCCTAGATGACAGCGTATTGGGAAGTAACATGAAACGTATCGTTGATGTCCATCGTGTAGAAAGCTTACCATACACGGCTGAAAATGCGCTTCGAAGTAGCGGGTCGGTCAGCGAGTTGTTTCCACATTTCTCTCAACGAGCAGCTACTCCAGTTAAAGAACTGCAAGAAGGAGTGTATGAACGTCGGTCGGCCACATGGAGGGATCGGAACAATGATTTACCAACCGAGGTGCCGAATGACTTTGCAGTTGGGGAGCATTCTAAGTCAGATCTTCCGAAGTATCCAAGCATTTCACGGGATAGCCCCACTCATTTGGGGCCAGAAGGTACGTCTCATTCTTTCTAGTTAACTGGATACAAATTTTGCTCATGAACGTGGCATAAAGTTAGTCCGTTACAGATTTAGTTACCCCCTATATGTGTCAATTACGAATTAGTAGTAGCCGGTCTCTATGTGCAGCCTCTCTCTAATTGCAGTCGGGTCAAAATGGATTGATTTCGGAAAGGTTCTAAAAGAGAGCATGTCCCTCACATGTTCAACAGATGTTCTGCATGTACTGATACCGTAAAATTCCTATCTAAATTTTTGTAGTAGCCGGTCTCCAGTTGTAGCCGGTCTCTAATTGTAGCCTGGTCAACATGGCTTTATTTTCAACCAGTGGGCCGGGCTTCTAATAAAGAATTTACGGTAAGTTAACAAAAGATAGAATTAAAACGGTTGCCAATGCGTCGGGTGCCATGTGATGAGGTCAGGCTGCCATGATCCTAGATGTGGACACATAACTCTAGGAGACAGACATAAAATGTTCCTTCCATTGTTGTATTCATTTTTTGCAGTTGTGAACAATTTGCCTTTTCATTTGTGACCTAGTTGCACCCTAGATTTCATTTGAAGAGATCAAGAGGACACAACTGATGCTTCCCTGGAAGACTTACCTGCAGGGAAGATGGTGATAATATAGTATATGGATAAAGCAGATTTAGTCCATTTTGATTATTAAGCAAAGCAAAATTTGGATAAATAAAATGGAGTAATCACTCCTCTGGATTCATTTTGAACACGAGGAGTCTTGTGAGGGGGGGGGGGATGGGTAATGAAAACAACGGCCCCTTATCCCCCCCCCCCCCCTTTTCCCCCAGGGCTCTACGTGTTTAAACCTCAAAACCAATGCAGTCTTCCCTGTAGAAACCAAGCCTTGGAAGCACCAGTTAAATCCAGATAGGATATTCTGCTTCAGTAGAGTTTGCAGTACTAATAACTTGGCTCTGTCTTGTAAAGTACTAGCTCCTTGGCGGCGTTCTGCAAGCACTCTTAGTGCATAAACAAATTGTGTGTAGTAATAGAACACATGCTATGTGAATGAATTTATTATTTATTTTTCGTTTTCCCAGCAGTTCTGTTAGTGGGGGCTTCAGGACTACGGTCCCCTCAGTTCTGAATGCACACTGCCAGAGATGACGTACGCTCGTGGTAGGTGATAGCCCTTGCATCACATCCACGGTACTTTACTTCCTCCTTGTCTGTATAAAAAATTGCCTAGTTGGGTTGTTGAGGAGCAATTAGTGCGCTTTTGTAACTGGCTGTTAACTAGCTTGGGACCTGGGCTAAACCGCAGCCCCATTGGAACTACTGGTTTAGGCCTATCCATATAAAACGAGGAAAACAAAAATAAACAACAGAAATATGTTTGTCCAAGCTGAAGCTGTAACCGGCTTACATGATCGGCAGCACACAACTCACAAAGCAAACACTTCGTAGTTCGACTTGCCTCAATCATGGCGGCCTGCCAGCCTTCCAATTACTGCAGACTCAGGAATTGGACAGCCGCCAGGTGGAGACACGGGTCCACTGCAACCCAGTTGGAACCAGATCGAGACTGTTAGCCAGTAGCCTCAGGCAAGAGCCCATTGTTCTCCAGGGTATAAAAGAAGCCTGGAGACGAGGGCTCGAGCTAGTTAGTGTATGGGATCTGACTGAAAGGTTGGATCCCTGACTACGAGGTGCAGCAGAAGGATAAATTCTGCTGATAGCCTAATATGTAAACGCTATGTGCATAGTCCCCTAGCTATGCAGTAAGGAGTGAATTAGGATCGAGCATTGTGCCTTGTGAATAATCGTCCACTTCCTTAGCGACCTTACAAAGTAGCACAACAGACCAGTCTTTTCAAGTAAACACATGACATTTGGCGTTGTGTGGGTTATCTTCTAGCTGAATCAGTGATTCTTCCGAGTCCCTGTGTAGCTAGTAGTGTGGTAGGGTATGTTTACCCGTCTTTCGGTCAATTTCGGTTAAATGTTGGTTTTGTGGGTTAAGCAGGAGATCATCCATCATGTTGGTTCAGGCTACAGAACGCACAACCAACAGAATATTCAGTTGGAGGAATGGAATTTCCGTAGTTTTGTTAATGATACATTCTGCGATAGCAAGGGTGCGTTGTTTTTCCTCAAAATCAACATTCCGCGCTGTTGTTACCCCTCTCTTGTCTAGTGCTCTAGAAGTTCAAAGCCTGGGGCTCAAGCACAAAAGTGTTGACCCCAGAGGGGAATTTGAGGAAGCCTTTGGATCTTACCCCTGAGTATATGACCAGATCTGAAAAAACATCGTGCAATAGTTGTACAAGAACTTTTATTTTTTTACTGCATGGAAGAGGGAATATTTTTTCTCGCTGTCACCAATAGCAAGGCACTGCAGGGTCAAGAAGACAAGTCAGCATGAATTGGCCCAGTCACCTTTCCAGCAGACCAGCAATGCTGACACAAATCGACCTGGAGAAGGCACTATAGGTGCCCCAGTGCCAGCAACAACAACATAACTGGCAGGGAGGTGGCTGCCACTAAGGCAATTGCCCCTACCAGCCATCGCAACACTGCTCAGCAACTTTAGTTCCTAGATGCAACGGGACTGGAGTAAGTCCACTGACCCAAAGGGGTCTGGGGCAGCGCAGTTGTTCTACAGCAAGATACAATTCCAAGTGGCAGTTCTATGCTCCGTTTGTAGCCAAACTGAGCACAACCTACTCCGTGATTCCAAAGCAGTTGTGGTACGACTCACCAAGGATGTGGAGACTCTTCTTGCCTAGTACTGAGAAGCAGCCAGTGCTTCTTTCTATCAAAGGCAGAATATGTCATATTGCTAGGGAAGATTTAAGGCTCTTTGCACTGCCAATTCTACCATGGTTTCGGGAAGTGCCGCTTCTGTCCTTGCACCATTCAGTGCACCCGATAGATTGAGCCATGGATTGAACCATGAAGAGGCCTTCGGGTGCTTTTTCCCAGGTGCTTCCACCACCACAAGGACCAGCTCGAGCTCCAATGGTCACCAACTGTTGCCGCAGCAGCATACGCTTTCCTACACCCCCTCCCCCATGAATTTTGACAACGCAGCCATGTACCAGCTGGCTCTTTGTACGAACGATATCAATGAAGAACAGAAACTTTGATGCGCTGTGAAAGGGAACAATTGTTTTTGAACTTAAGGTAGTTAATTTTTCTTTGGATTGTTTTTTCGGAATGCGATGCTATTTTGAAGATTTTTTCTTAAGGTGCTTCAGGACTTTTTTTGGTTGGCAGTCAAGTTGCATCCGATGCTTAGGTACCTAGTTGATAAAGCAGACAAAAGTTAAACTGACAGCTCCATTGCAGCCACTGCAAGGTTATGCCTAACTCTGTCAAACCCTGTTTCCATCTCTCTATAGACTGGCTGCCAGTACTGCCATCAGTTAGAAGTGTGACCATAATCCTTCCGATATTCTTTAAAAGGGGGTCATTGGACCACAAAGAACTAAAAAACAATTATGACGTGTTTGTTCTTAAGGGTGTTGATAGTAAATCCAGAATATCCTAGTGTGTTTAAGGAATTCGTAAAACACCTATGGATCTAGCAGATGCCTTCAAATATCAATATTATTAGCATGATAACATAAATTATAATGCATTTAATTGTTCTTCTGCAGGTGTCTCGGTTACTGACTGTGAGGTTGCATCTAACGTAACTGGATCAGTATCTTCTCTAATGAAGGCTCAGGTTGAGAATGTTTTAAATCTACGGTCGGAGAAGCAAACTCTTAGCAGCAACCACATGGCAACTGACTTCAGCCGTGCTCTGCTACAAAATCTTTTGCAACGCAGCCATGACTCTGGTCTGGATATTGAAGCATCCCCGTCTTACCTGGATGTGGCCAACTGTGAAAATGTGGGAGCCAATATGGATCCATCAGATCCCACCATTGCCTCCGTGACACAATTGGCTGCTAAGATAGTGCAACGCATTAATGAAGTAAGAAATGTCTCTCCTATAGTGTGGAGTACGAGATGTATTTTTTTTAAAGTGTAAAATTAATAGGCTCCGTTTCGGTTTGTTTGTCATCGTACTTAACTGTCTTTTCGTTTGTCCAGTGTTTATACAGGGTATTCCACAAAAAACTGACGACTGTAAATTTTCTAGGCTAATTTTTCTAGTTAGCACCCCCTCAGAACCCAGGAGAGGACAGAAAAGAATCTAATGAAAGGGGAAGATTTCGGCCCTCTCCTGGTTGTTTTTTGCGGACCACCCTGTACAGTAGGTGTAGCCTAGCTTTGTTTAACCGGCTGCACACCAACTGAATGTAAAAGACTGCTTTTATCAAAGCCAATGTTTAACAGAATAAATAGTGTTTAGCATGATACAGGCCTCTGCACGTATCTGGGGCTTCAGGCATCAGACGAGCTGGCCATAAATGCATATCCCAAGTATATACTATGGGAAGGGTACCCCGTCTCGCTTCGTTAGGAAATAACTGTGGATCAGTAGTCTAGCTCACCCAAACTAGTTATATAGTAGTCTTGACTGACAGTTAGGGCAGACTGCTGTAGATGCCTCTTTTTTGTTGCTATTGGGGATTGCATTTCAACATACTGTCTCCATTCGTATAGCATTTGGCAATAAAAGTTATGTCTATTTCAACTAATGGTTAGATGGAGTGTTTGAAGTTTTATCGGTTTTTTGTTTGTTTTGCAGCTTTGGAGGCCTAACTCTTAATGTAAAAGAGTAAGAACACAACGTTTGCACAAATAAGTTGCCCCTTCCATTTTTTCCACTGGGAAGTTTCAAATGTCCTAGTGGATACGTTCTATACTTGGTTAAAAACATCGGCCATATTGTTTTGCTTGCTCCATTGGTGTCCATCCATGCTTCATATATGGAATTGCTGTGAGAATCACAAAACTGACGTATTTGCTACTAAGACGCAACCTAGCTGAAATTGTCTAGGGGTCGTTATTCATACTGCCTAGAATTTCTGCTGTTGCCATTCCGAAATTAATATGTTTATATGTTAAAACGTAACGTGCGGAAATGGCCAGTTTCGCTACACTAAGCTTAGTTTGTTCTGACCAAAATAATTTTAAAATTTGATGCCAGTCCTGATGGAATTATACCTTCCAACTCACAAATGCACATCTACCAAAGACATAATTTGCTGTTTCAAGTCTTTCACTATACACCTAGTTAAACCCACTAATAGTTCGAAGATAACGTGACGAAGTTTTATTTGGGTAGTTCATTGTTGCCAGTGTTGCCAATTTTTATTTTTCGGATTTATTTTCTAGGCTTGAGTAAGGTGATCTGTAAACAAAACATTCATTTGGCTACAATGACTACATGGTCATTGTTTAAGCACCAGATGTTCCTTTTCTTGTTCTCTATTGCCAGTCACCTATGTTATCTGGACGAATCTTAGCAGGCGACACTAGCCAAGAGTTTCAAAAGCTTTGGGATGCCACATAAGCCCATAATTGTCTTTCACTCTTCCCTCATGTCCAGCTGTCTTTCAGACCATTTTCACGCATGTGCTAAAACAGTGTTTCTCAAACTTTATTTAACTGTGACCCCATTTTCAAAACTTGACTACTGGAAACGGGTCATGACCCATCCATACCGTTAATGCAAATTTAACGCTTTATAATTATGGATGGGTTGCAAAAAAGTTCATTTTTTTTTTGTTTTTCTAAGCACAACTGCTCCAAATTTGGTACAATATTCTTGGCTCATTCTCCAAAATTGGGATTTCCTATTTAGTGGGTCTGAAGACAACGAACAAGTGCTTTCAATGGCACGTCGTGACAAATCATTGTAGTCTGTTTGTACCAAGGCTCAGAATTCGTACAGTTCCTTTGCTTAGAACTGAAGTTTCAATGTTGTGTCTGGTCCGTTCAGTTATGTTTGTGTTGTCTTAATAGTTGTGCTCCAGTCAACAGATTACACATACCTGCACACAGATGGCCAAAAATGGATCGCTTTGTAACTCGGCGCCTGTCCATCAAATTCATCTGAGGTAACAACTACAGCTTTTACAGCTTTTCAGGTACTGGTAATGAGAACCTGTTCACGACCCCAGAACTACTACTTCACGACCACACTGTGGTCGCGACCCACAGTTTGAGAAACACTGTGCTAAAACACTAACTCACTCACCAACACTCAAATTCGTAAGCAAACAAATATTTTTCATTCAAAAAGAGTTGCCATTGACACGCTTGGCCCTAAAGTTGGGATGTGAAGCACATTCATTCAACTCAATCTACAACAATCTTTTACCAAATAAATTGATAAGGTTTTTTCAAAGATTAGGTTGTTTCCAAGTTTTTATTTTTTCCGTTGGAAAATCTATACTGTATCCCAAAATGAAATATTCTGTCGTAAAGGTTTCTACATTCACCTTGCTGACCGTTCCTTTCACGGTCTGGAAAATAATCCGAAAAACATCAGGCATTTAATTTTCTTAAATTACGTTTGTCCTTAGAATCAAAACTAGTCTGGTCATTTGGTTGTCTCGATCCTACGCAAGTTTTTCCAATTTTCAGACTGGCTGTTAACTTTAAAGTATTTATTTATAAGAATAGCCAATTTTCTAAACACTTCCTACTATTTTTGTAAGTGTAAAAAAAAAAAAGAAAATTTTTTTTTTTTTTCAAGACTTGTTATCCTTCTTTGGTTTCTGTAACATTTTAGTTTAATTTTCTTAAGTTCACCTAGCACCATTGTACAGTTCACTTTAAAAAACTTTGAACTATATAAAATAACAAACTGATTCTTCATATCTCTTAGGTAAAAGAAGGGCAAAGCCAGCAGAGTCATGTTCAGAAGATGAAAGGCATTTTTGACAAGTTGATGACTACCTCTCCAGTTCTAAGCACCCGACTGTCTAGATTACGGGTAAGATAGTCAAAACACTTGCTTGACGAAGAATTGTTGACAGTGCTGCAATATCCAATGACAAAGCAATCCAAAGGTTTAATTTCCTCTATTGGATAAGTCCCTGAGTAGCGTTAAAAGGGTACTGAGGTAGATGTTGAATGGCCTGCTTGCCACTAAAACATGGTGCGGTATTAGTAAGCAAACAGTGCGAAATGCTGGTTAACGGCAGGAAGGAAACTAGGTGTATGTATGATATCGCTAGTATAGTTTACCTGTGCATCATTCGTCTAGGTTAAGATGGTTGAAAGAAAAGGTGGGAAGCACGAGCTGAGACCTCGCTTGTTAATATAATTCCTTTAATTCTCTATCTAAAGTTCCTCTTATCATACAAGCTAGGTCACCCTGGTATTTTTTAACTGATTATTCTTAAACAGCTTTCTTCCAGTTTCAATAAAATTTCTTTTGAGAATTATCAAGATTCCAAGGTTTATTGCCTACTTCTAGTGGATGGTGGATGGTACGAAAACTAGCCAACTACTACACACAACGAATAAACCAATAGCTTGTAGCTAGTGATAAGATACTAGAATATTGTACTTGCTTGGAGGTTAGCTAACATAGTAATTGTCATTAATGGCTTTAATACTGGTGGTTTGCTTCGTTAACACTAGGTCATCCTGATAAATTTTTGAAACTGTGATGCTTAAAAATAGTTTCTTCCAGTTAAAATAAAATTTCTTTCGAGATTTCTGATTCCAAGGTTTATTGCATACTTCTAGGGGATGGGACGAAGACTAGCCAACTACTACATAAAAATAGTAACCAGATAGCTTGTGGCTAGTGATAAAATAAAAGATACTTGAATATTATACTTGGCTAACTTAGCAATTGGCATTAATGGTATCAATACTGCCAGTTTTCTTCGTTAACGCTAGGTCCCCCTGATATTTTTTTGAAACTGTGATGATGCTGGAACAGCTTCTTCCAGTTGCAATAACATTTCTTTTAAAGAATTCTCAGATTCCAAGGTTTTTTGCCTACTTCTAGTGGATGGGACAAAGACTTGCTAACTGCTACACAAAACGAGTAAACTGATAGCTCGTGGCTAGTGATAAAAGATACTTGAATACTATACTTGCTTGAAGGTTAGCTAACTTGGTAATTGACATTAATGGCTTTAACACTGGTGGTTTGCTTCGTTAACGCTAACACCCTGTTTTTTTTGAAACTGTGATGATGCTTAAACAGCTTCTTCCAGTTAAAATAAGTTCTTTTTGAGAATTCTCAGATTCCAAGGTTTATTGCATGCATATTTCTAGTGGATGGTGGATGTGGAAGGCTAGCCAACTACTTTACAAAGCGAGTAAACTTATAGCTTGTGGCTTGTCATAAAGATACTTGACTATTATTTTTTCTCGAAAGTTAAGAATCGTAACCTGATTTGCATTCTTGGCATGATTTGGTTTGTTTCCAAGAGCTAACTTTGCAATTGACATTAATAGCTTTACATGCGAGTTTTTTTTATAAGAGCTAATAGTTGGGCTTACAATCCAATACTTTAACAGTGGGGGAGATAATATTTATTACTAGCTGAAACCCGTGCTATGCATGGGTGCTGTTTGATGCACCGTTTGCTACATTAGGATGGTTTGCTCTCTCATGGTTGATACGGAAAGCGTGTATCCCGTCTGCGTGTTTTTGCGCACAACGGCTAACAAACGCTGATTTCCGTTCCGCTCGCTCAATCAGCGCCTCCCATGAACCAGACTCCAAATCTTTAGCCTGCCGATTTTGTCATTTTTTTCTGGGAGAGGCAGAAAGTAAATAGCGTTTTTAAGTTTTGCACTAATCATTTTATTTTAATCGTCGACAGCGACAGAACCTTTGCAAGCGGTTTATGCCTCATTCAGGGCGATGTGGCTTGGCCAGGAGTCACCCAGCACGGCCCTGAGCCGTTCCCAGATTCCATGAGTTCATGCATGCTATTTTTTTTTTAACTGGATTCTGGGCAGAAACTAAATAGCATTTTCAATATTTAACGCGAGTTTCACTAATCCTTTAATTTTAATCACCCACAACGACGGAACCATTAGCCAGCGGTTTAATAAGTTGTGTACACCTGAAGCATTGTTTTATCCATTAAAAGTTAAGTTTTCAGTTTATTGCCAACAATCATTCCATTTACAATCATCGAATGCCATCATTATTAGAAGAGATTGTTGTAAGTAGTCACCGGACCGGCCATTCCGCATTGTTTTTGCAGGGTGGTGGCTCGGCGGGGGCTCCGGTGGCCGGTTGGTCTGTTGTACGTAGACGTGGACACAAAAGGATGGTGCCGCATATAATTAGACCCATATTTGTGAATAATTTTTTTGTATAATCTGCCATGGAGTATACTCGAAAGCCAAATCCGACCAAATAGGGCAATAAATTTGACCCTAGACCAAAAGATCAGAACAGTACGTTTGTGGTCCTCCACTCCCTAACTCCATCCTTAATGAAACTAAATACTAAATAAGATGTAAATATTTGTAAGATACGAAGAAATACAATGGAGCTAACATTGTGAACAGGTAAGGAACACTAGTATAACCAATAGTTTGTTATAAGTCTCTAGCTTCCCGTTCTACGTTGCTGTTAAATTTTGTTAACATTTTGTAACCCGCCTCTGAATTGTTAAATGGCTTGTTTTGTCATCGTTTGTTTATGGTTCCTTTTGAAAATATGTTTAATGACGAAGCTTCCGTTTTAGCTTTTTGTTCTTCATAATTGCTCCAATTTGGGTGGTTTTTTTTTTGGTTTTAAATTTTAACAGCTACAGATTATAAGTAAAATACATAAATTTAAATAAATAATCAGTAATCAAAAATTTGTTTGTCATTACTACTGCTCACTCTCCTTAGAAGAGCGTCGTCGTCTTATCCTTTCAAGAAACACACGGTTGACTCCAATAGCTGAGATTAAGTAGTTAACTTTTTTCACATGCTCAGTGTTTTTAATTAGTTTAATTTTATGACATACAGGATTTGTACCTTAACTATTCTACCCCGTCGTCGGAGTGTACAGTAAGCGGGGCCACGAGCCATGTTGGTACAGAAGTTGATAATGAACCACCAACGAATGCTATCCTTAAATTTTCGTCATTGGAAAAAGAGCTGGCTAAGGAGGAAGCTGTGCTGGAAAAGTACGTTTATTGAATGCATGTTTGTAAAAATTATGCTTAATTTTTAAGTTTTTAATAATTTAGCTCAACTAATCGGTTACCTTTATAGATTGTCTTGAGAGGTGAAGTATGGACAGTAGACAATCTCTCAACCAAAATCTAACAAAAATTCCAAAACCACCACCTTAAGAAGGTAATGGGATTCAGTTTTTATTAAAAATAGTCATCATAATTTAATTGTAACTGAGACCTGGCAGATGCCAGTTTCCAGAGGCTTCGGCACGCAGTAATGGTATTTCTGGTTACTAGCCTTGGATTGGCAGCCACTAATGGTTCATTGCTGTTTGTTAAGAGAAGAGGAGCAAAGATAAATTCCATAAAGCCCTTCATGCCCGAAGTAGGTTTTAGTGAAGTTTTTTTGGCCCGTCTGTAACATGGTCGGTGAGTTCACCGGCATTCACTTGTTTGACGATGGAAATGCCGAGAACTGGAATGTTTTGGCGCGCTGTATTTGCTGTCCCTGGGGACCACTCGTAAAGCTCGCAGTAGGCTTTGAGACTTTAAGCCATACAAACGACAGGCGGCAGGCTTGAATTAAGTCACACGCGCTGTTTGAAGAAAGTTGTTGGCTGAACGATAGCCTTAATGCCTGTCATGTTCAAACATAAAAAAAAACACACTTTAGGAAATCTGTGAGGTCAGATGCACCAAAAATGCCATTTCTGCCATTTACCTTGATGGTGCAGTCTCTAATATTTCTAATATGGCACTCTTTTCCTTTCTCCTGGAATTGCGATGTCAGTAGAAAGGCATGAATATATAGAACTTGCAGAGAAGGGTGGGCATCGAGCAGTTCCTTTGCCAGGTCCTGAAGAATCGGGCACAAACCATCGCTGAGCCAGCAATCCTGGAGCCACCTGAGGTGATCATCCTTAATGCCACCAGGGGCTAAAATTTCATGATTAAGAAGGGTTCCTTTCTATTGGATGGATCGAAGACCACCTTGTTCCGGAGCGTCGTCGAGTTTATTGCCGTTTCAGAGAAGGAAGGCTGATAATCTAAAATAAGTTAGTCCCCCTACTACACATTCTAAATTGGCCAAAATCCTTCGGAGAGATCCTGACTGGAGGACGTAGTAAGGCATTCTTGCCATTGTGTCTAGCTGACTGATCGCCTTGCAAATTGTTTTGATCAGGAAAGACTTGTCACTCACTCGGGTTGAACATGCTTCCAAGAATACATACATATCTGGCCGACAATAAATCTTGATTTGTCTGAGTTTATGTCGAAGCCAAAGTCCTACTCAAGCTGGAAGTGATTCACAATGCGAAGAAACCCGTTCCACCACCACATAATCAGATAAAGAATTGCCAGTATGTCCTTTACTAACACTGGAAAAACTGTTTTGTGCAGAAGTTGTGGGGACGACACGAAAAATGTACTCGCAGCAGAATAAAGTGTGTACCGATAGGACGGTGTAAGGCAAGTGGGAAGCATCTTCCCAAAACTTTTACCACGTATTCTTACCAGGTATAAGTTTGTTACTGTCGATATCTTTCTATTGAGTAGTGCATGTAGTGAAAGAACATGTTCGTTATTGGGCTTATTTGTTGAAATCAACTAATGAAAACAGGACTTAAAAGGCCCGAACTACATTTACATGAGCCTAGCCAGCTAGCGAGTATCGCGAGACCAAGGCTGCTAAGTGTGGACTAGCGCAGCAAACTCCATATACGTGATGCGCGAGCTACGTCGGCCTAGAATCTTTCACTTCGCTGAGCTAGCTCTGCTGATGCGTATCCCTGCACTCGATCGATTTGTCACTCAAGTTTAGCTAACCACATTCATTGCGAGACAAACCAAATGAATAGGTGTATTAACAATCGGGGCCACCGAATGGCATGCGTACTAGATTCAAATCGTGATGAGCGCTATTATTCGTTTTCGTTCAAAATAGGCCACAGGCTGTAGAGCAAAATCACCGCTATAAACGATCGTTCACTTCTCACAAAAGTCGGGAAACTAGAGAATAATCCTCTGGTTCTGAAACTGCTGTTGTAGGAATCTGAAAATCTTGCAGTAATTAGCTATGACCATAAATGTGCATTCATTTATTTTAGGCCAATCAGAGCTACACTAGTGTACTGTAGTGCTAGACAAGTCGCTTAAATGGAATTTGAGGAGTGAGAAGCGAGAACTAGTCGGACAGGTCAGCAAGGGAAGTGGCACGCTAGTCCTTATAGCGTGGGTAGCTGGTTCGCAGGTCTCGTGTAAATGGATTTGGGGCTTTATACTGGACTCCGGAAGATAATGAGAGCCTGTTCTTGGCAACAGGAGATAATGGGCTGCTTGCACCGCTAATGGGGTGTGGGTTCGAATGTGAAAGTTCTTATGGTGGAGATATCTAGTGGAGTCTTCTTATGAAAGGGCAGTGGCATTCCAGCAGAACAACCGAATGGATCCAGTCATCGTCTTTGAGCTGCGCAACTTCTGCGCCCCATCTGACTGACTTGTCTTATAGAAACGGTAGGCCAATAAGTTGAAGTCTGCACAACTGCTTTCAGCGGGAACATTTTGGTTTTTTATTCACAAAAGAAGGTGGTGACATGCAGGAGCTACCATTCTTTTCTGCCGGAACACTACGCAATCGTCCAGTACCAAGCTCAATTCTATAAAAGGACACTAAACTATTTACAGCTGGTTTAGTAGCAATAGCTGCAATAGAATCTTTCGAATCTTTCAGTTAAACGTGGCTGATGGTGTGTGGCATTAATCAGGTTGTTAGAATTGCATGTATGGTACATAGACTGTGGTTTGCCTAGCTACAGATCCTGCTGATCCCAAATGCTATCACCTGTGAGTCAAGAGCACCTTCATACATTTTGTGAAACTTCAAACCTGTTTTGTACTTCCCTGGAACAATTAAAAGATTAAATGACTTCAGGGTTTATTTTCTTACTTTTTTTTTGCATACTGATAATGTTGGAATTGAGAAATGTAGGTTGAAACTAGAAATGCGCAGTGTCGAAAACTTGGTCGGTTATTCTTGCAGGAAATATTTCAAGTAACTCGTCAACATAACCCATTACACGGATGACCTCTTTTTCTTTTTAAAGGATTACCAAGTACAGCATGCAAAACGTTAAAATGTGCTGTCCGAATGCTGCACAGAAAAGTAAGGTCGATAATTTTGGGTGACCTCTTTTTTATGGTCCGTAGTGTAACTTCCAAAACATCCACTCGTAAATGGTCAAGATCAAAAGCGAATTTTGGTTCTGCCCTTCACATGATGCAAGGGAAACCAGTAAGTAGTTGTACAGAATTCTGAAGCACTTTTCTTAATTGTTATTAGGATGATGACCGAACTTGAGGCCTTAAAAGACAAGCAAGCGCAACTCCAAGTGGGTCGTAAGTAATTATAACAAATCGACACGAAAGAAATATTCTTGCTTTAATATCTTATTACTATTTCTGAATTTCTGTCTGCAATTTGTGTTTTTGGTACAGTAAACACTGAAGCTGAAAACCTAATGGAGTTGCAGGACTTGCGTCGACGACTGAGCTCTGACCTTGTCGATCCATTCGACACACATACCGAAGGTCATTTTCAACAGGATAATTAAATGACCAAAGGAGTTTTCTACCGCCGTCCCCACCCTCCCTTTTCCCTGTCTAGATCATTCGTCCGTTCTGTGCCTTTCAAGACTTCCTTCAATATTATTTTTTTGTCTGGTATTAGGTCTGAACAAAATTTCAAAATTATGGTTTATGTGTACTGCAGTGAAATAATGGTAAAACAAATGTAAATAAAGCTGAAGAAATAAATAAAAGCAAAAAAAAAAGTGTAGGTTTTTGCATTTACAAAGTAGTTTGTTCCATAGTTGCAAACGGGTACTTGCAGCTATGGGTGGCAAGGATAGAGTTGCTTTATGGATATTATCCAAGACCAGAGAATACCCATTTAGCCCTTAAATTAGCAGATGTAAAGGCAATAAAATAGAATCTTTTCTGGCGTATAGGTTTACACCACAAAAGGGGGTCAATAATATTTCTACCTATGCATTTGTAACATTCAAATCACGAAAAAATTTGCTAGAGTTTGTCTTTTGAATTCATTCAGTCCGTAGCGGAAGTGTGCATTATAGCAATTGTGGTTGATTTCTGTCCAGCCACTGACTACAGCATCATGCACTTAGGCGTTTGTTTGGCTATTTGTTTTAATGACACTATTTTTCCACAAGGAAGGGTGGCGAGAGCCAGAGACCAACAGTGAGAAGAAGCCAATGGTAGCATGGGACATAAATGAAGGAACGGGTTGCAAAATTGGCATGTGAAACAACGTTTTGTGCGTTGGACATGAACATAAAAAATCTGACCACTGGCCCATATTTTCATCACTGCTTGTGTAGAATGTCATGATGCTCATTTTTGGTGTCATGTAGCTAAGGTGTGTTGCAGTGTCCAACATTTTTGTTAACAACCCAATACCTTGTTGATACATATTTCAATACTTTTCCAATGTAATTAACTAGGGTTGCCATCATTCCACTGTCGACACAATGAAGCAGATGCTGTTGCAATCTTGAACAGTGATGCGGTAAGACAATACACGTGTAATTACACGACGGAGAGCCATGCATGATAATAAACATGTGCTTGAAGGGTCTATTTAACAAAATAATTTAAAATAATAAAAAATATGACAGGTGATGTGCAAACATGGCTGCCCTTAGGCTTCTCTGGGAGGCAACCTTCATCGGATAGGGTGAGAGCCATCCACCAACTAATAGTGCTAAGTATTTGTTTTCAGCATAAACTTTCCTGGCTCATTGTAAGCATGTGGTTATCATGTCTGCAACCGGGTAGGGTTATTGCTATCCACAAACTAATTTGTTTTAGTTTTCAGCATTACTTTATGATTTTGATAAGTTACCGAATTTCAAATGCAAATAAATTAACATAATTTGTTTATGAATACAGAAATATGACTCTTAAAGGCACATAACTCCCTCCGGTATATTTTAACGTTTTTCTCGAT
>JAHWFP010155869.1:549-28719 GCA_023313725.1 Lithobius niger
TTGTAGCTATGTCATTTTTCTGTACTGGATTTTTGCTGTACTGTCGTTTTGCTGTTGTGACGTTTTGCTGTTGTGACGTTTTGCTGTTGTGACGTTTTGCTGTTGTGACGTTTTGCTGTTGTGACGTTTTGCTGTTGTGTCGTTTTGCTGTTGTGACGTTTTGCTGTTGTGTCGTTTTGCTGTTGTGACGGTTTGCTGTTGTGACGTTTTGCTGCTATGACGGTTTTGTTGATAAATTTTTGCTATGTTGTCGTTTTGCTGTACTGTCGTTTTGCTGTACTGTCGTTTTGCTGTTATGACGTTTTGCTGTTGTGACGTTTTGCTGTTGTGTCGTTTTGCTGTAGTGTCGTTTTGCTGTAGTGTCGTTTTGCTGTTGTGACGTTTTGCTGTACTGACGTTTTGCTGTTATGACGCTAATGTGGATTTTTGCACTTTGCTCTTGTGACGTTTTGCTGTTATGTCGGAAGCAGGTTTTGCTGTTATGTCGCTTTGCTGTTATGTCGTATTGCTGTTATGTCGTTTTGCTACTATGACCTCACCCCATCGCAGCTCCACTGACGTAAAGTATTTCTGTGATAAGTGGATCCAACATGGCCGCCGTTCTTGATCCGATGAATCGACGCAATTCTGGACTAACAAACTAATGAATACTAATTATAAAACGTAAGTCGGACTGCTCAGAACGTAAAAATTGTGTTCGTGTGCAGTAAGTAAGCTACCGAATTCCAATCGACAATATGACTGAAAATGAGCACTAGATGCCGAACGGCCAGCGCTAGCTCAAAATGGTAACCATGGTAACGAGTAAATACGGCTTCTATGCACGACCCCGGTGGCTCGCGACCCCGTTGGCTGATAATATTAATAACGTGAACCGTCTCAGTTGTTCTTCTTTGGTCTCAACGTCTGCGCCAGCTATCTTTCGGTGCTTACGGTTGTTTATTATTTACAAGGATGGATAAGTCAGTTAAAGAAAGTAGATCTACGGGCTGATCGGTTTGATCTGCTATTGACGGCCCAGTGAAGCTTCGGTTTTGGGCTTGCATTTTCTACCTCAATTGGCCTTGCGTTCACCAAGTGGTGAAGGGAATCAAGGAAAAAAAGCAAATAATAGCCACGATAGTTTCGCATTTTCTATGACACGCGGGTATCAGCGGTTATTTATTTTAGCTGCGGTTCACCCGCGGTTTACCCGAAACCGCACGTAATTTTATTTTTTAGAATCGCAGCTGCCCGCAGACCGCAGTAATTATTTTTGTTGGAACCGACCCGACCCGAACCGCGGTTTACCCGACCCGGAACCGACCCGAACCGAACCGCGGTTTACCCGACCCGCGTCCACCTCTACCTAATACCACTGAACGATAGTATTAGAGTAGGCAGTGCTAATACTATCGTTCCACTCGATCCTGGGCAGGAGGCAGCGCGACGAGCGCGATCTCCCGTCCGCCAGAGTTTGTAACTGATAATGACGACACGATGTATGGAATAAACCGAGATGGTTAGGAAGAAAGGTCTCCGACTGTGTGATATCCGTGGCCAGAGATCCCAATCGGGGGGGGGGGGGGGGGGAAAAAAACCCGACAACGTGGCGCCGAACAAACCGACTCTCACCGACTTTTCGTTTTACTGCATATTTGAAGCCAGGTTTTCTACCCGATCGTTGTCACCGTTGGTTGCCGTCACCGATGTTTTACGGCGGTATGTCGAGCAGCCTGAGAGATTTGTGAGTATGATCGACGAAAGACTGAACTTTTGTCCAATCGATCTGTTACTGGAATTTTTAGACTGGTTGTGCACGTATTTTCGTTAGCATTATTGCACAGATTTAGTCATGGAGCTAGCTAGGGTTGAGTATGCAATTCGATGTACCCTAAATTTAGTTTTTGATTTGATTTTATGGTAGGTTAAGCATTGAAAATTCACTTTTCACATAACTGGGTGCATGGTCATTTAGCCGCCATATTGGTTTCCAAAATGGCCGCCAGCGAACAACAAAAACGGGCATTACTTTACTTCTACACCACCTAGAACAAAATTTTTTTTTTTCAAAACTATGTTTTGTTGCTCAAGGAACCCGAATTTCGCACTGGGATAGATTTCAGACAATTAGTATAGCCGTGGTGATAACTAGCAGCTCGTGTAAACTGCCGTATTGATTTTCACTGAGTCCGTATTGCAGAATAGAACAGTGATTCCACCTTGCTACTGAAAATAAGTATGGTGCGTACACGTATGATTTCTTTCACATTGATGTAAAAAGAAGCTGCAAAATAAATCCTTTAACAATCTATTTTAATCTCAAAGTAAGTACTACACCATTAAAAGGAAATTAAAAAGTAAGAGCAACTACAATTATTTCAACATCTCAAATCTTCAGTGTAAATTTATAGCAACTGATTCGTTGGATTGCTGCAAGAAGGACTTACTTGAGACTTACGAGAGTTGCTACAATTAATGTTAACACTACAACAAGAGCAGATATTCTCTCATGCACACTTTTAAGCATGTACACGGAGAAGGGAATTCTGGTGGTAGAGGAGTTTGTCATTAATGTTGGGAGCAATACTGCGTTTATCCAGTGAATGTGACAGCACATAGTGTCCGAAGTTGAACAAAACTTTGTAGCATTTGTAACGATATTGGAAATATCGACGTTATCATATGTGTTTAGCTTACTTTCAAGAGAGGTAGCGAAGAACCTTTCCGCCTTTTTGTTTTTAGCTTCTGTGAGTTGTACTAGATCAAACCCATCAAGAAGATCTGAAAAGGCGTCTTTTTCTAGGACATTCAGTACTGTATGCTTGGTTCCAATTATACTAGTACAATCGCAACCACTAAATGCATGCATTGCAGGAAGTTTATTTACTGCATTGCTGAGTATTTTGGTGGCCAAGTCATGCAAAGGCACAGCTCTAGTCGATGTCCCTTGTCCATACAGCATCCACAGTTGTTAACACAGCATCCGCAGTTGTTAACACAGCATCTGCAGTTGTTAACACAGCATCCACAGTTGTTAACACAACATTCGCAGTTTTTGTAGTCCAGCATTCCTCCAGGAGTTTTGAAATGATATATGAGGCATACAAACACATCAGTGTGGGAAGCAGCACTAGTGGTTACAATGTGTTGTATATGCAGAAGTAATCGGCCATCAGCTTCTTCACTACTGCATTGTAGGTTTGAAACGTGCTCTACAGTTAAAGACTGCTGAAATTGGCATTTTGGCAGAATAACTTTGTAGTCTTTTATAACGCTTAATGCTACACTCATGATATACATCAAACACAATGTCCATGCGTACACAGTTAGCTGATATACGACGAAATTTTTTGTATAAATATTCACATATCTGTCCAAATGTTGCAAGTTTCAAGGTCTTCACGGGACCTTCCTAATAAGAGTCATGAAGTCAATCACAACAGATTCTGTAGGAATAGCAGGTGGAGAACCAATCTCGTTGACTGCGAGAACGTTTTAGTCTTTTTCCATTTCCTACATTAGATCAGACTTCAGCGATTTTATCAAGCAGCCGTCAGTTGTCAAACAAAGTGCCATTGGCATTAGCTCGAATGTGAGCAGGTAAAGAATAATAGAATAATGTAACCTCTTGACCTTACAATATCTATTATGCTCAATGCATTCCTATTGAATGTCCCTTTTCAAGTGTTTCACACCCTTTTTGCTTTTCTGATTCTTCTTTACTGAATTCGTGAGGACTTTGGTTTTACTATGAAAGCACTCCTTCGTAAATTCCAGGAAAACTCCATGGCAAGCATCCACGCACTTTAGTATTTCCTTATCTTCACTATCCATTAATTTTCCTGTAACTAGATTTCGCAGTCCTGCGTCACTTCCTTCTTTTACGCAAAAAGAATCACCACTGTCAACAATGTACTGATGCATTTCTGTTATGCATTCTTCATCAGTCGTGGCTTCCACCCTCACCATCCTCTACCAGACCACATACTTCACAAAGAACTTGAACTATCTGTACTTTCTCGTGTCTAACTAGGTCATGTTGTGCCATAGCCTCTTTTCTTCTTGTGATGCTATTATGCCTCCATGGTCTTTTGCAACTTTGTTGAAGTTTTGCTCAAAAGCCTGATCGATGGCAACTCAACTGAATCTCCATGAGGTGTTCTTCACAACATACCCGCCTCATATGTGAATTCTACATGAATACTTGGAAAAGTCTGTAGAAGAAGCAATCAATCCTGTAGAAAAACGGTAGCCCATCTTGCAGTTGTAACTCCTTAGCTATTCTAAATGCCCTCATCACGCCACAATGACCCGCAGGTTTGACCAACTTAGGCAAAAGCAGTTTGAAAATTAACCATGGTCGTCTTCATTGCATCAAATTGGGTTGCTGGATATCTGTATTAAAGCAGTAATTGTCAATATAATTAGCATTTGTTCCTGTTTAATAGCAGTCTTTGAAAAGCAATATGGTGACTTTCACAAACTGCTAGTTATCATCCCGACAACACTTATTGTCTGCAAAGCTTTCCCAGTAGGATATTCGGGTTCCTTGGGCAAGAAATCATAGTCTTGAGAAAAAATTTGTTGCTAGGTGGTTAGAAGCAAAGTAATGCCTGTTTTTGTTCTCCGCTGGCAGCCATTTTGGAAATCAATATGGCGGCTAAATGACCACGCACCAAGTATGATATTCGGGTTCCTTGGGCAAGAAAACATAGTCTTGAAAAAAAAATATTTTTGTTCTAGGTGGTGTAGAATCAAAGTAATGCCCGTTTTTGTTCTTCGCTGGCGGCCATTTTGGAAACCAATATGGCGGCTAATGACCATGCACCCAGTATGATATTCGGGTGCCTTGGGCAAGAAAACATAGTCTTGAAAAAAATTTTTTTGTTCCAGGTGGTGTAGAAGCAAAGTAATGCCCGTTTTTGTTCTTCGCTGGCGGCCATTTTGGAAACCAATATGGCGGCTAAATGACCATGCACCCAGTTATGTGAAAAGTGAATTTTCAATGCTTAACCTACCATAAACTCAAATCAAAAACTAAATTTAGGGTACATCGAATTGCATACTCAACCCTAGCTAGCTCCTAGACTAATTAGAGAGTTTAGGTTTCCTCTCCAAACCTAAACTCCCTAATCTGTGCATTATTGGCTGTGTGAGAATTTGTCGCGCTGTAGCATAGATTAGAAAGTTAACTAGATATTCCGTCTTACTTCTTCCCGTCCTACGCGGAGCTCTGGCGGAAGTTGCGGCTACTAATATCTCTGCTAATGCTTTGCCTTCTGCTGCTTCGAAGGCAAAAGCATTAGCAGATGTATTAGTAGCCGCAACTACCACCAGAGCTCCGCGTAGGACGGGAAGAAGTAAGACGGAATATCTAGTTAAAGGCACATAACTCCCTCCGGTATATTTTAACAGTTTCACTCGATACATTACCGGAAATAGTTTTATATAAACTGATTTACCTTTCATTTGCTGGTCTAAGGGTACGATGCAGATGTCAGTAGCGGCGCGTGAATGTTATTAGGCTTGTTTTAAACGGCTCGGTCCGAGAGGTATATAACTCCCGCCACATCGCTGGCAAGCCGCGGCCCTGGAGGAAGGATAATTAATCCTTCGCTCAAGTTTGCGATTTGGTCTCACGATGGGTCACGTTGCAGCGGCCCCGAAATGAGTATGACTAGTGTCTTAGAGCAATGCGCCCTGCGGTCGTTTGAACTATATTTTAGCGTAGGTGACGCAGAGTAAAGCGGCCAGAACGGAGGGATTTATGTGCCTTTAACTTTCTAATCTATGGCTGTAGCTATCGCGTATTCGGCGTTAATTTTTACGAATTTGTTTTATGTTTACCAATTGCTAGGAATATGCTGGCGTGCTTTTAGAAACGTTTTCGTGCGAAAAAAAACTGTTTCGAACGAATTAATTTGCGTTTTGCGTGCAAAATTAGGAGATAGGAAGTGCGCATGAATACAGACGCCGTCGAGCATGGCGACGCGGCTCGTCCATTCTGCTAGCGTGCATGCCCGGATGTTGTTGGCGCGAAAGTGCGTCTTCGTTAATGGACGACCGCTACTACGCCGATACAGCCACAGGGGCTCGTCACAATATACGCGTACGTGCTGGCCAACAAACAACGCGCGCGGCAACACTATAGTAAGAGAAGAAGAAAAGGGAGGCAACATGGTCTCCATGGAACACACAAAAATAAAGGCATTATTTATTTAAGACAATAATCCGTCCTTCCCACGCTGGCCGATTGTGTTTTTAGTTGCACAATTGTAAACCTGAGACATTAATTGTTTTTTTTTTTAAACCACTTGTTGCTGTTCTAACTGTGCCCTGCGTTTTTTAATTATTGCCGATACGATCACGTACGGGCCATTTGTATGCACAACGACATCTCTTGGGGGGTCACAAAATCTGCTACCTACGCTACGATCAACGTAAAAATTTTGGTGAGTTTACACCTGAATCGTAACGAAATGTACCTCAACTGCATCAGGAAAGAATGCTCTTTCAATCCGTTACCTGTATTCCAACTTCAAACAACTAGGTGTCGACAATTTAAGCTCGTAAGTACCGCACTCCATCAAAAACACTGCCATCGCTCATGCCAGAGCCCCCTAATAAAGAAAGGCCGAGTCAGTGCCAAGTGCCTGCAAAACCGCACACAGAAAACATTGCGCAATCCGTCGAAACGGCGGCTAGATGGCAGCTAAGGTGCCGCTTTCTGCGAAGCAATATATGAAGAAAGGATCTTACCCTGGGCCATCAACAGGAGTAGTCGCACATGCTGAGTGCTCTGCCACCACCCAACCCAATACAAGCCACGCTCTCAATGATGATGACCCGCACTACAAAGACTGCTAGCCAGAACACAATTTAAACCTATGAACGACCGCGGAGACAACAAAACGGAAAAGTGGAAGACAAACCTAGCAACCCATTGCGAGCAATTTCCCCGTTACAGAATTATGACCATAAGGTACCAAGTCACCATCAACTCTGATAGAAACTATAAGTATTGATGAACAAACGATAGACTTAAAGACCCTTTTTTTTTTAGATATGTAGCTTCCGATCTCAAATGGATTCAAACCACGATGAGCTTGTCAAGTCATTGTCAGATTTACAGTGTGAAGTCTCTGACTTAAACGCAAAACTGCTAAATGCTGAAAATGATGTGGAAAATTTAAAAATGGAAAATAGTGCCCTCAAAAAAGAGGTCACTGAGCTACAAGTCTCACAAGACAAACTTTTAAGACATTCTTATGAATCATATCTTCTGCTTCATGGGGTGCCGGAAAAGAAAAATGAGAATTGTTCTGAAACTCTGAAGGATGCATTGGAAGCCAACAATGCGGGACATCTGTTTGACATTGTTGAAAATGTTCACCGCATAGGAAGACCTGTGCTTTCACCCTCTACATCGCGAGCTACTAGACCAATTGTTATCCGACTAACTAAGAGGCTGGCCAAACACGATTTCTTTCTCGCTTTTAAGAATTCAAATATAAGGGTAACCGAACATTTAACCCCAAAGGATTTCGCTAAACCTTAAATATTCTGAAAGATGTCATGCACAAAGCTTGGCAAGATAAGAAAAAAGTGAGTTTTCGTCATGGTGAACTTTTTATTGACAATAAGAAATATACGCAAAAAGAATAAGCCTACAGGTTTTTTTTTTCCCTCTCATGTGTTACGGGAGTGTGACCCCCTGTTATATATTTTTTTCTTTTTCTGGATTTGTATTTTTTTTCAACCTGATGTTCTGGGTGGTGGGCCAGTAGTGCAAGGCTTTTTGTCCGAGCCGTTTTTATTTTTTGTAGCCGGACTGGTATTGAGATTTGAAGTGTTTTCCTTTTTTTTTTTTAATCTTTTTTTGTTAATTTTTTTTTTTTTTTTTTGGTTTTTTGCTTGTTTTTTTTTCTCTCTCTTTTCTCTCTCTTTTTAAGCCATGGTTTAACATTGTATTAAGATGGTTACCTACAATGTCAGGGGTTTGAGAAATAATCTTAAACGAAAATCTGTTTTTCTCTGGCTAAAGGCCCAGAATTTCAGCATTATCTGTTTACAAGCAACGCACAGCACTCCAGATTGCGAATCCTTTTGGAAATCTCAATGGTCGGCCAATAAAAGTGATATTATTTTTGCTCATGGGGAGGCCAACAGCAGGGGAGTGATGATCCTTGTAAATAACTTGGAAACGAAAATTTCGAATGTAAGACGCGATGCTGATGGCAGATACATTTTTGCAGATTTTACATGGAAAAACAATAATTTTACAGTTGCTAATGTTTATGCTCCTAATAGCCACACAGAGAGGAACGTGTTTTTGAGAAATATTCACGCAACTGCTGACCGACACTATTCTGGGAACTCCTTGATAATTGGAGGTGATTTTAACCTCTGCCCTCAGAGAGTCGATAAGTCTAATCCCACCAATTTTCTCCCCTCTGCTTCTTTCAACATGCTGGTCTCTGACCTCAACATTACAGACGTGTTGCGACTTCTGCACCCTGGGGAAAAACAATTTACGTGGCACTCGCCTTCTCAAAATAGCCACATAGCATCAAGAATTGACCTCTGGCTACTTGGAAATCCGCTTGTCGGCTTCGTCACCGTTTGTCACCTTAAACCATTTCCTTTTTCCGATCACAAAGGAGTCACTCTAAATCTTCTTTTCCCTCAAGACTCAAATCATACAGCTGACAAAACTCATTGGAAGTTTAATAACTCCTATCTTGTCAACAAAACGTTTTGTGACACGGTCAAACAAGTAATTAAAGATTGTGAAAATAAATGGCCCGAGATTGAATCCAATAGATCTAAATGGGAGTTACTCAAACACGAGATCTTTATTTTTTGTTCAAAATGGGGTAAAGAGAAAGCCAAAAATTATAACATTGATTAAAAAAATGCCTCCAATGAACTATCTCGTCTTGATGCGATTTATATTGCTGATCCTAATGATGAAAACAAACAGCAAATCTTTCAACAACAAAAAATCTTGGAAGAGCTTCTAAATGTGAAGGCTCAAGGAGCTTTCGTTCGGTCTAGAGCCAACTGGATCGATTTTGGGGAAAAGTGCTCCAAGTATTTCTTTGGTCTAGAAAAAAAGAATGCCAAAAAGAAAACAGTTGTACTTTTAAACGATAAAGACAATAATCTGTGTAACAATAAAACGAAAATTAAAGAAATGGTTTTTGACCATTTTTCTACTGTCTTTGCTCCAAAAAACATTCCTGAGGACTGTATTGAAACTTTCTTGAAAAAATCCAGACGCCGACCATTGATGAGACCAGCAGGGCCATGCTTGACTCACCATTTACAGATGATGAGATTAAAAAAAGCTATGACTGCCTGGCAAATGATAAAGCCCCAGGTACGGATGGTCTCGGTGCTAATTTTTATAAAACATTCTGGCAGGAAATTAAAACATTTTTTATGCCTGCTGTTGCAGAGATTGAAAAAGAAGGGGAGTTAACTACCTCCCAAAAAAGAGGAATTATTACATTATTACCAAAATCAGGTAAAGATACAACTATTATTCAGAATTGGAGGCCCATTACCTTGCTGAACAGTGATTACAAAATCATAGCCACTGCCATCACTACGAGATTAAAAGCTGTCATTGATGACATCCACCCGAACCAAAGTGGTTTTATGAATGGTTTATTGGTGAAAATATTAGATTGATTATTGATATGGTGTACACCAACCATAAAAATAATAATGCAAAACTTTTGTGTTTTGTTGATTTTGAAAAAGCATTTGATACTATTAATAGGACATTTCTCTTTCATTGTTTGAAAAAGTTCAATTTCGGGCCCTATTTCACTAATTGGGTTAAAACCCTTTATAATAACAACAGTAGTTGTGTGTTAACTGGCTTGAGTAGAACTGCTTGGTTTGAATCCGAAAGTGGTGTGAAGCAAGGATGCCCATTGTCGCCATTGTTATTTAATATTGCTGCAGAAGTAATGGCGTGCTACATTTGAAACCATCACATGATTAGGGACAGTAGTGAAAATAATGTTGTGGTAAAAATCTCACAATATGCAGATGATACAGCTTTACCGGCTGATAACAATGTAAACCAGCTTAAAGCAATCAGTGCTGCTCTTAACCAATTTGAAAACTGCTCTGGCCTTAAAGCCAATCTTGAAAAAACTACTTTACTCCAGTTTCTATAGCAAATCCAGTCAACCCTGATAACCTTCAGGTTAGCGATAATGTCAAATACCTCGGTATCACAATTAATAACACTGGAAACAATCTGGATCAATTTAATTTTAACTCTGTATTCCAAAACATGGTTACAAGATTTAACATTTAGCTGTCTCGCCAACTGACTTATTTTGGAAGATCACTCCTGGCAAAGGTTGAGCGTCTGAGTAAATTTGTTCACATGGCCTCTGTTTTGCATATTCCTTTACATTGGCAAAAGAAGGTCAATAAGGCAATTAGCTAGTTTATCTGGGCGCACACACAACCCAAAATTTCTTACCGTTCGTTAACTCAAAACTATGATAGGGGTGGCATAAGGCGCCTGACTTCATTACTATGAACGTTTCTATAAAACTGATCTGGATTAAGCGCTTTTTTAAAGAAGGAGCAATTTGGCAGTGCATCATTAGCAACGAGCTAAATAAGTACGGTGGACTCTGTTTCCTCTTAAACTGCAACTTCGAAGTTTCTAAACTGTTCTTACAATGTGACCCTTTCTACAAAGACATTCTAACCGCCTGGATTCCTCACAACAATACAAGATTTCTGCATGGCCGCTTCATTCTTTGGAATAACAAAGATATTACTTTCGGGAAAAAACTTTTTTTTTTACAAAGAATGGTATGATTTAAATATTTTCCACAATGGCAATATTCTTGACGGTAGTGGCGACATTAGGCCCTACCATATTTTTACTCAAAACTTTAACCTTCATAACTGCCTTGCCAGTTACAATAAGCTGGTTCAAGCAATCCCATTACATATTAAAGTCGAAGCAAAAAATCTGATGCTCGGCTCTGAATATCCTTCTTTCAGTAATACAGAGCTCAACAAACCAGATCTTTTAAAATTCTGCAATACTCCTATTATGTCAAAATATTTTACTGCTAAATTTGTGCAAAATGAAATCAGAAATGTGGAGACTCACATCCCCGCTTGCATTCCGAAATGGAAGAGCATCTTCCCACAATTCCCTTTTAATTGGCATAAGATTTGGACTCGCCACCTTGAATTCCCTATGGCCAAAAATATCCACCAGATGCAATTCAAAATTTTGCATAAAACTTTTCCCTGCAAGAAATACCTTTACATCAAGAAGACTGCTGACTCTCCGAACTGTGCTGAATGCTTGCAGGAAGAGGACATAATTCACTATTTTGTAAAATGTGGCAATATCAAAAATTTTTGGAACGACTTCGAAAAGTGGTGGGTTGGACCATGTGGTCAAATGGCAGGTTTTCCACTGACCACTGAAGCTATTCTTTTTGGTCTTAATTGTAATTCCAGCGATCCTCAAGCTGCTGATTTTTGTTTGTTAATTGCTAAATGGATCATTTACAAATGCAGATTGGCAAAAACTAAGCCTTCACTTCTCCTTTTAAAATTTGAAATTTCTCAGCTTAAACAAAGTCATGGAGTGACGGTGCACTCTAAAGCCAACTTAAATTTTGTAAATGTCCTGGAAAACTTTGAAAATCACCTGACAGTGTAGGATTCTCGAATTTTTATTTTCATTTTATCTATATCTATTTTTATATTTTTTTATGTTTGTTCCCACTATTTTTTCTTTTTCGTCCATAAATCCTTTTTTTTTCTCTCTTCCTTTTTATTATTTTTTCTCCCCTTTTAAATGGGTGTTTTTTTTTCTCTTTGTGTTTTTTGTTTTTTTGTTTGTTGTTACAGTTAGTAAGGTTTTGTTTGTCATTTTCCCTGTGTTTTTTATGGCTGTAATTTGTCATTTGTATTTTTGAAATTTGATATGCTGTTTGTGTAACTACATTCTTTTCTTGATAAATAAAAAAAAATATATATATATATATATATGAAGAAAGCATGGTCAAGAGTGTTGTTGCATGCATGCAGGCTGTTTAAAATAAAAATGGTAAATTGTTGTGTTCCTTTCTGTAATTCTACGGCAAGATATTAACTGGAAAGGGTGTGAATTACCATGAATTAGTCTCAGACCGCTATTTTACGAGCCGGTGGCTGTTGAAAACATCACCCTAAAAGATTGGATCAGCCAACTGGTAAATACAAATGAAACTTGTTGGCATTTTCGTATTAGTTTAATTTTTCAAGGATGACGTTGCCCTTTATGGACTATTATAGAACACAGAAGGAAATTAAAATAATAAATGACGTTATAGCTAAATAAAAAGGGATTATTGAGACACGTAAAAATGTCAACAATAATAGGCTATAAAAATATGGGTATTATTTATAAAATGGATTTACGTTGAAAAATTTCATACCCCAATTTGATAATCGACGAAAAAAAAATTTGTCAACCATCAATAAACAAAATGAACAGAGTGATATAAAAAATTTCTCAGCCCAAAGTTAATAAAAAAAAGTGAAAATAGGGACTGTGTACTGGATCCAAAATCCAATTTTCTTTTTTTTTTACACTTAGAAATTGGGTGAAAAAAAATCGAAAGATAAGATCCACTTTGCCGGATTCAGATTCGCTTTTTGGGACATTGTCGCTATTTTCACAATTTTTTTTTAACTTTCGACTGAAAAAAAGTTTGAACACAGTAAAAGTTATTGTTTAAATTATTTTTGAATCAAGGAACTGTCAAACGTCACGCTGAGTCCTAACAAGTATCAGACTGCGAGGAAAAAACTAAAATATGCATTTACACTTATTCGTTTCTCTCAGTCTGATGGGACGAATATTTATCCATTATTCTGCACAACTTGAGCAGCAAATGACAACTGTAAGATGAATAAAATAACAGACAAACTGAAATAAAAAAAAAACAGTAGGAATGGAACTGTCGAAAATAAGTTAAAAAGACATGGCCCTCTCGGGGAAAAAAAATATCGTTCTTGGGCATTAGGCCTACAAAGTAAGTTGGCGATTTATGCCTACTTTTATTTTTTATATTTTTTACTCCAACTTTCAGGTGTGCAATAAAATATGTTTCCATGTTGCCCTATTTCCATTTTTCCATGTTTCTATGTTTCCATTTTTTTTTCAAATGAAAAGTTGTTTTGGGTGTATCTGTCTGCTTAATTCTCGTATTATTCTGGCTATTAAAGTAAATTTTGTGCAAAAATTTATGAAACTGTCGAAGTATTTAAAGTCACTGACATAGCTTGATTTCTAACATAATTTAAAGTAGTCATTCAGTGCAGGACTTATAATGAAGTACGAGTTGTTGTTCAGAGTAATTCTTCTTTTTTTTTAAATCATTACTTTATGTTTTTCTTTGTTCGTATTTAATTTAAGCTTTTACTTAAAATATCAACCTGATTTAGGTAGCTACTGTCTGTTTCTAGTCGCTAAAAGTCGAAAAAACTAGCAGCCGCAAATGCTTACTTAGCGCTGAAGTGGCACATGCCAGGAGCGCCCTCCTGCAGCGAAATGTAGCAACTTACTGTGCGCGTTTTCCAGCATTACGGGAGCTACGGTTGACTCGGCCTTTCTTTCTTAGGGGGCTCTGCTCATGCTTGGTCGCCATTCAACACTCATCGCTACCGGAAGTCCTTGGCTGCCTCACCCATGGCCAGCCTCACCACTTCTAGCTACAAGCGTTCTGATTGGCTGCTGAATCTAAAGCATCAACTGAGCAAGCTTCCTCATTATTTAGGCTAATGAAATTGTTTAAAAAAAAATTAAAAAAGGAATTTGGTAAGCTCGAAGATAATCAAGAAAATGCCGACAGTGAGCTATTCCAGCGAGATAGTAATTTAAGAGTGTCTGAGCAATAAAAAAAAAATGTTTCCAACAAAATTTGGTTTTTACTGTCTTCTCTCGTTTTTTTTTCAGTCTTGGTGAGATTGTTTTATTTTTATTTTATTTTATTTTATTTTATTTTATACATGAGCCTACGGACCTTGAGTCATTCGCTCAATTCTAAACCTTACAACTACTTAAATCTAACATCCATAACCATAATTCCATCACACCCAAGTTCACCATAGATCACCCCCTTACAACTGGTTGAACCTTGCCGTCTGCTTACAGAATCTCACTACTTGTCGTAGGGCGGATACAGTCCCTGCATCGTGCGAGGATGCACCCAGAATTCCATTCAGTTCGGCTCCCCAATCCTCCAGTACCCGGCCCGAAAATTTGCCCAGAGGTGGCACACCAGAAGGAAGTGCTCCACTGTCTCGGCCTCGTACCACACCTGCAGACCGGAGTGGGACTGAGGCCCAGCCGGTGCTTATGAGCCCTCAATAGCACATGGCCAGTCCTAAGTCTGGACACAACAGTGCTCCGTCCCCCCTACGAAAAACATCCAGGCCACACGGACGACAAACAGTCACGTGGAGATGGTAAAGAACCCTGCCAACTCCACTATCATCCCACTCTTTCTGCCAGTCCCTTGTGATCACCCACTTCAGAACTGGGAGGAGGTCCCTTACAGTAACTGGAAATGTCACTGTGTTGATTCTCTCCTCAAATCCCCGTCTAGCCAGTCCGTCTGCCACTTCGTTTCCAAAGTGACCAGTGTGGCCCGGCACCCAGCACACAGCCACCCTGACCCCCCGCTGTATGGCACTCACCAATTTCAAGCCAATCTCAACAACGAGGGGGTGACCGACATCCAATTGCCTGTATGCAGATTGCAGGAACTGGATCCCAGCCGCTGAGTCCGTCAGCACCCGGAACTGTCTCAACTGCAAATCTAACCCAATATCCAGTGTGACCGACAATGCTACCAATTCCCCAATGAAGGCAGATGGGAAGCACTTAAGAAAGTAGCTGTATTCCTGCCGTAGGTCGGGAACACATACTCCCGCACCTCCCTCCCACACACCACTGAAAAACGAGGCATCACAACAGATATCCACCCAGTCAGAGCTGTCCCCTGCCTGCTCCGAACAGGCCAAGAGAGGTAAAACATCCCCACACCAAGCCCACGGGTGCCCACCACCCACGACTCTCGGAGCCGGGAAGGCACCCAGACCACGCCGTTGTAGCAAAGTAGCACCCAACCCCAAAGCTCCGAGAAGCTTACGAGTCCACAGGCTCAGTTTTGAGTAGGAGACCAAACGCCTAGCCACCGGATCATTGCCATCCCTGGCAATCGCCCTGAGGCACAAGGCAGTCAGCGACTCTCTTGCTCTGATTCGCAGCGGCACCTCTCCTGCCTCAATATGCAGAGCAGGCACTGGGGTCGAGGGCAGGCAGCTAGTAGCTGTGCGCAGGCAGCCATTAAGGGCTACCTGTACCCTCTCCATAGCCCCTCTCGAGCCAAGAAGGAAGGGAAGGTGGAAATCCACGCAGGACCGGATGTGAACCCGATACAACGTCATTATGACCGACCTCTTAGCCACTGACTTATTGGAGGCCACCGACTTGAGGACCCCATGACGGGTAACAATTTTTTCCCTAACGTTATTTGCGTTCTCCATCCACGAGAGTTGCGGATCGAGCCTATAACCAAGGTAGCGTACACTAGTGGTTGCTGTCACCACTGAGGTCCCCACCCGAATACTGCCGTCAAGCCTCCGCCCACGTGCGAAAAGCATCAGTTCCGTCTTTGGTGCAGACAGGGCCAAGCCCCGCTCTGCTAGGAGAGTGACTCCCCTAGCAATGATGTCCTCAAGCTTCGCTAGAATACGACCTACATCAGCGCCAACCACCCAAACAGCAACATCGTCCGCATATGCCACTATGGAGCCGAGCAGGCTGAGCTCTTCAAGCACGGCATTGATCGCCACCGCAAAAAGAGTTGGGCTTATGCAACTCCCTTGCGGCAGGCCTCTACTCGTAGACTTCACACCAGACCAGAAACCACCAACCCTCGTGGCAAACTCTCGGACACCAAGCAAAGCGAGTATGTCCTCACCCAATTTCTCGCTGGCTCCCATTGACTGCAGAGCTGGCTTGACCCAGGCGACATCCACCATATCGTAAGCTGCCTTGATAGCCAGAAAGGCGACTGCAGCAATACAATTGTCGGCCCACGCTTCCCTGATCCCAGACTCCAGGTGAAACATGGCATCTTGAGCACCCCTTTGTTTTCGAAAACCATACTGAGCATGATAAAAACTGCCTGACTCCTCCAGAACTCTATTTAGTCTACCAACCAGAATCCGCTTGTATAATTTCCTTGCACAGGAGAGCAGGGCAATGGGTCTGTAACTTGTAACCTGTGTTCTTGGCTTCCCCCTCCCTAACACTGGTGTGAGAATAGAAAATTGCCATGTCGCAGGGACCTTCCCTCCATCAAAGCAGTCCTGGAACACAGCAAGTAACTCACTGCGACCCTCTTTACTCAGACCCTTCAGTTGCCCATAACTAATACCGTCAATACCAGGAGCCCCACAAGTTTTACAGGTCTCGAGAGCCGCCTCAAGCTCCAGCAGAGTCAGCAGGCATCAGACTCTGGCGGACCAGACCAACGGCAGACAGAAGGAGGCGGCCCCTTAAGAGAGTCATGTATGTGTGAGAAGTTCCCGTTGAAGGCTTCCGCCATTGCCATTCCCTTCAAAACCTGCCCTGCATCATCACGGACCCACTCCACTGATGCTCGCTGATCTTGCGGCCGAATAAGACCCCAGACCGAGGACGGGGATACTCCCGCAGCGATTTTCTCACACAACCGTGCACCGAAAGACTGCTTCTCGTGTCGCAACGTAAGACGAGTTTCTGAGGAAACACATACCACGCTCAGCCGAGGAGTGGCGCCGAAATTGCTGCCAGGCCCTCCTCCGATCACACACTGCCCTTCTGCATGCTCCTGTCCACCATGGCGGTTTCACCTTCCCTTTCCCCCGAATTATTTTCCTATCGTTCCGCCCAGTCTTGCCTGCTCAACGTGCAACCCGAGGGCCAAAGCTGCCAGAAGAGACAACAGGGTGGGCAGACACGCAACCAACCCTAGAACGACCCCCAGTATGCTGACAGAGAGCTATGGGAAAGTGATCGCTACCTCGCAAATCCCCAGAAACCTGGAAGGCAAAGTGATGTGCGAGTCCCACAGTGCTTAAGTAAAAATCCAGTACCGATTCTTGTGTCACCTCCCCATACCTCCGTACAAAGGTTGTTGTCCCATCCTGAACTACCTCTAACTGTTGCTTTTCCAAAGACTCTGCAATAATTGTCCCTGCTGTATCACAATTTTGACCTCCCCAAAGCCAATGATGGGCATTGAAGTCGCCACCCAGAATCAAAGGCCTGGGCAGCAAGTCCAACCAGGCATTCCACTCCACCCGTGAGATGCGCCCCGTGACGTGCACATACCCTAACATTAGCCAGCTTTCGCCCCTCCCCCTCACCCACCAGACTTGAAAAACACATGAGACAATCTCAGGGCATGCGAGATATGGGAACATGGAGATGGGAACATAATTTTTGATACCCGAATACCTGAACCAGCGTGCCCCGCAAGTGTCGTACAGTCCGCCAAACAGGGAGTCATTCCTCCTGGGTACTTAGATTCTAGAATCCCTAAAATCTCAAATGCCCTACTTAAAACCCAAATGTCCTCTAACTTGTTGGCGGCTCCCCGCACGTTCCAGGAGCAAAAATTGAATTTTGGCCTAGCCTAACTCCAGTTTATCACAGCTACCAGACTTAGCACTATTGGCACCCTTATCACTAATACTTCCATCATAACTAATGTCGGACAACATATCCATCTCCACCAAGCCGCTTGGGTTCTCACCTCATTCAGTTACCACTTCCACCACAGTATCCTCAATAGGAACTACCCCTTCCCCCTCAGAGATTGGTGGCTCTGCTGGACATACTCTAATTGCAGTGCGTACATCAGGCACCAGCATTGGGACTGGCACACCGACCGATGGACCGCCTTCAATCACTGCTGCATCACATCTTGCCGCACTGCGCACTGGAGCACAAGTTTTTTTTATTTTGCACAAGCGACATATCTTGACCGTACACTTTCGATGATTGAGCACTGGGGGAGGTGACTACACGTGCCCGTTTCTTTGATCTTCTCCCCTTGCCCTGCACAAACCCTCCCTCTTGGCTTTGAAGCACCTCAGGCTGGGCTTCCACCTTGGCGCCCGAATCCTCGATTTGCACATTTGGAGCAGATGGACCTGCATTAGCCACGATCTCCTCTTGTTTTTTCTGTCCTTCATCACTCCGAGGAGCACTACGACCACGGTTCACGGGCTTCTAAAGATGTTGGCATGGGGTATCTTTGGGCATGGCTGCCTGACAAGACGTACAATAGATTGTTTTATATTCTTCATTACAACAATATGCACTCAGAAAATCTAGACACACGCCAGTGTGTAGCGCCAAGTTAGGCAACAAACATCACAACAAACATCACATCACATCACATCAATTGTCGAGGTTGTAAACCATTGTAGCGCGACGCCATTGCGTCAGTGTCTCATATCTTGAAGCATAGTTGGGCACATTTCAGGTACTTGGGGAAAAAGAATAATGCGGTACAAAAGCTTAAATTGTGTTGAAAGTCGAGAGCAATGACCCACCTGACAAAAATTAACTCGTGTTTGAATGCCAGCTATGCTACTTTCAATGCAAAATATGCCCCTCAATAACGTTGAAAATGTGTTACTACCTAGCTAGCTAGATAGCTAGTCCGCTCATCCCCATGTTAAATCCCATAGGTTGATTATTCATCGATTCCGAGATAACGGGAACGCTTCCAGCTATGAAATTGGACGAATGGGTGCACTACAATACGAACTGCGTACCTTTTATGGTTTGAAGCCTGAGGGCGTAACAGGGATGGCGTGGGAGGGCGCGTAAGTACGAAAATATTGTTATAACCATTGTTAGTATTGTCGGCATCGTCTCTCATTGGACGGCCAAAGTTCCGACAACGGGAACGTGTATACTGACGTACGTGCCTAGACACACACTAGTGTATCACCATAAATCTAAACAACGTTGTAAAGAAATTGTATTCACGTCCAATTCACGAAAAAAACCAAGTGTAAAAACAAACCAAAATAAACAAAGCCAAAGACTGGTAAGGACGCCACCAAGTTGAGAGTGGTCCGGCCCTTCCAAGGAGTGATATCAACACACCAAAACTAACTAAATACAACAAATTACAACAAAATTAAAGACAGGCTATCACACTGCAACGCGCTGCGGGAATTCTGGGTAAGCGCAGTTTATGTACGCGCTGTTCTTTATCGCCGTCTGGTGGTAGTAGCACTGAAACATTGAAATAATGAAATCGAAACCGTTGAGACAGTAGCAAACGTCTTTTCACCTACCGCAGCGCCATCGTAACATCATTTTCAAGGTCAGATATATATATATATATATATATATATATATATATATAGATATAGGGGATATATATATATAGCATTCGCAATCACGTGACCGGCGGCCGGGTTATTTCCATCTGTTGGATCAGCAACGCGTCTGAATCAACGCTGGCAGGACGATACGGGAGGACGTCGTCGGATAAACGCGCTGATTATTTTTGTATCTTGGAGATTGATTTTATAAAGAGATATGAAGAAATGATGAATAGTTAACCAATTTTAGAGACCTTTACAATAGCAGACCATAAGATGTTCAGGGTTTGTAAACGATCTACCACGAATCGTACGCAATTGACACCGTAAATTTTTTTTTTTTTTGCTTCATTCCTCAGTTTACCTATGGCTGTGCGATGGAAGCATAGCAGTAGAGTAGGGTGATGCAAGTAAATTCCATCAAAATGAATTAGTGATCGTAATAGCTAACATCAGCCTACTGTAAGTGGTAATTTAAAGCTCCGAAGCCTAGAAAAAAAATTGCTGTAAAATTGGACTGCACCAAGTTTGACCACGTGTAAAGATAATTTGCCACAAATAAACTTGCAAAAATAATACAAATGGTAGAGGTCAGGAAATGTACTACTATTACTCTGCAAATCACTAATCGACATTTTTTTCAAACATCCTTTAATATTGTCTGAAGTTGACTTTCCCCGGTATGCCCCCCCCTTCCCCAAGTCATCTCCCACAGCAAGAACACTGAGCTCAACCATATGGTACTTTTTCCCCCATCGACCTTTGTGGCAACATGCAAAGTAGAAATGATTTTTTTTTTTGGGGGGGGGGGGGGGCGGGGGTAAATAGGGGTAAATATAAACCTAGAATATTTCTTCAGTACTTCCCTGGAATTGTTCCCAAAACAGTGCACAAACAACAGGAAGTTGATGTAATATTTACCAGATTTTTTCCTAACAAGAAAATTATTCGTGAGTCCAAAAAACAAACAGCGGAAAATATTTACCCCCCTCTTGTGGGGGCGGGGGGGGGGGGAGTGTTGAATTAGGCTACACAATTACGAATTAGTGTGGAAAAACCAGGAATCGTGAGAAAATTTAGTCAGACGTCCTGAATGATAGGTAGGAGTTACTGTCGTTTTTATTTTACCTGTCAGTTTATGTTTTGACTTTTGAAATTTGTCACTATGTAATATGTTGGAGGAATGAAAAAATATATATTTTTAAATAATTATGCAAGCAACGTTTTGAAATCTTAAGGACTAAATTTAGTTTCCCCCCATAAAAATCAATAGGACAGCCTTGCCAAAAAAAGCCAGCCTTTCACAGAAATTAGCCATATATAGTTCCAATTTGTCGAAAGGTAAAAATAAAAAAGCCCACCAGTTAACAAGCACATATAAATAAGTAAATCTTTAGTTATGCATTACAATAACTGTTAGTTGGATGTGGTGTGCAAACCTTTGGGGCATGCTGTCCGAAATAAAAAAAAAGTTACGTTTTACATTTTTCAATGTCTTTTCTCTACTCAGTTAGTGTCCACATGTCAAGCTCCAAATTCAGACATTTCAACTCGTGCTCTTGTTCTATCGCTAATATGAATAGAAAATTATTCGTGGACAACTGCTTTCTAAGTGTTTGGTTAGTGGTTGGTTAAAATAGCATAGAACGATATGTAATTAAAAATTAAAGTGTCCCCATGTTTTAAACTTCGATGGGTTCAACGATGGAAATCTTGAGGTAACGATAAGAAACTAACTGTTTAATGGAAATTACAAAACCATTTAAAGCCTATTATTTAAGCCGCCAAGTTATCGTGATTCAAAATATATACCAAAAGAAATGTTAGTGTCACCAACTTTCACCTCCCAACAGCGTTCACTTCAGTTTGCGGATCACCTTACAGGAAAGTGAAATGAATGCATTTGATATCGGAAACTTGGTGGCAGCCAATTTTCTCCTAATATCAATAGTTTAATAGCAAAAATTTGTAGTTTCTTTGAATTTAATCTAAATGACGATACAATTTAAGTATTTTAATTTTGTTTGATTACTGTCTCTATTAATTGGAAATGCGTTAAAAAGTGACTAATATGAAGAAAATAAACATGGAACTTCGAATTTTAAAGGCAGTGGTGACACTACAATAAACTGGCTAAGGTAAAAGCATACTGTCTAGTGACAGCGATGAAGGAGTGTTGATGGACGCATCGGGGAGAGTCGAGCCGTCGGCGGTGAGGACTACAGAGAACACGCAGCGTTGGTCATGGGTGAAAGGACAGTGAGCTGATCTTGAATCGTGACCCGATGAAAGGAGTGTTGAAGGAAGCATCGGGAAGAATCGAGCCATCGGCGGCAAGGACTACGGTGGAGACCCAGCGTTGGACGTGGGTGAAAGGACATTAAGCAGATCTTGAATAGTAACAGCCATGAAAGGAGTGTTGATGGATGCATTGGGAAGGGTCGAGCCGTCGTCGGCGAGGAATACGGTGGAGACCCGGTGTTGGTCGGGAGTGAGCTAATCTAAAATAGTGTCAGCGATGAAAGAAGTGTTGAAGGATGTGTCAGGAAGAGTCGAGCTGTCGGCGGCGAGGACTATGGTGGAGACTCAGCGTTGGACGTGGGTGAAAGGGCATTTAGCAGACCTTGAATAGTAACAGCGATGAAAGGAGTGTTGATGGATGCATCGGGATGGGTCGGGCCGTCGTCGGCGAGGAAAGTGAAAGGATGGTAAGGCAGGCGCAGGAGAGGTCGAGGACTTCAGTGTAGAAGCTTGCGGGATCGCCGAGACCGCAGTGGAGCGTTCTGTGGCTGATGGGGGTACCATAAGGTTACACCTGTTAGCAACCCCGACAGCAGATGGTGGTGAAAAGACGGAGATGCAGGGCCGTGGTTGGCGATGACTGCGGGTTGACAGGGGGAATCTGCAGGGCTAGGGCGCTTGCGTCTGGTGAGCCTGTCTTGTAACACAGTGGTCGTTGCTGATGAATGCGGCAAAGTGCTTTCCCACACCAACTAGGTCTGGTGGTGAGAGCATGACGAGGCAATTGAGGCCGTTGGGGCTAGACGAGATAGCGTTCCGGGGTGAGGTTCGTGGGACTTCAGAGCCGGGAGCAGGAGGCAGCCGGCCCACGACAATACGGAAGTATAGTGGTGGGCAGCGTAAAAGCTGGCATTCCACCTTGAACGAGAGGAGCCCGCAGGCGTCAGATGAACGACGGTCGTCCGGGGAAAGGATGGAAGACGCAGAATGGTCGCCGACCATGATGCGGGGTCCAGCCGCGACGAAAGGAGCGGAAGTCGTCCCTCGTGAGGAGGGGAAAAGGGTAAACGGCCTCCGTCTTGGTTCTTCACTCAAAACGTGGGTTCTAGCCACGAATGAGACGAGCAGCAGTGGACAGCAACCGTTGACTTAGATTTTCGCACGAGACGTGGGTTCAGCCACGGTCGAGACAACAGCAAGAGGTGCAGATGGCTTCTTCTAGATTTACTCAAAACGTGGGTTCTAGCCACGAATGAGACGAGCAGCAGTGGACAGCAACTGTTGTATTGATTTTCGCTCGAGACGTGGGATCAGCTACGGGCAAGACAAGCAGCAAGAGGTGCAAACGCTCTCTGTCTTGGATCTTCACTCAAAACGCGAGTTTAACCACGAGTGAGATGAGCAGCGACAGAACTGTAGCCTTGAATATCACTCGAGACGTGATGTTAGCCAGGTGAAATCGGGTTCAGTCTTGACTCTTCACTCAAAAATCATGAAAGATATGAGCGTCCGTGAAGTGGATCATTTTCCCGGTTGTTGGAAGGTTAAGTGAAAGCGGGTTTGGGGTTGCCGTGGCTGGGGGCATGTTCGCCGGAGGAGGACACGAAGCTGCTGATGGCGAGGGGCTCTTTCGTTTCTTGGCAGTACTGGGAGATGAAAGGGAGGGTCACGCTTGTGGCTTTCATGACACGTGATGGACGCAACCCGATTCTGGGTGCGGGCGTGGCGGGCAGAAGACGTGAATGATGGCGGAGGCATCGGGTTGTCTTTCGTTTTCCCGTGTATAGCCTGTTGGACGATGAGGTGAACTTCGCTGTGGGAAACGATGTGGTTTTTGCGAGAAGAATTTGAGGACAGGTCCAGCGCAGAGTTGGGGGCTGGAAGCGGTCCAGATGCGGCGGTAGCAAGGCGAAGATTCTGCTTTGCCTCGCGGTAGTTTTCCGTAGCCAGAATGAGATCTGACGGAGTGATGAAAGATCCAACGGTGTTGTAAGAGGAGTCTGTTGGCCGGTTTGTAGAGGTGACACGGTTGGAGCAGTTTCATCATGAAAGGAGCGTCGATAAAAGTAGCGGGAAGGATCGTGCCATCGGCGGCGAGGTCTAGGGCAGAGACCCAGCGTTAACCAAGGGTGAAAGGACGAGCAAGAGCACGAGGGCGGGCGGCGGATGAAGCAGAAGCTTCGGAAGTGGTGGCCAACTTTGGTAAATCCAAATTCCGACAAAAGGCGGGGAACAGTGAAGCGAGGTGACGTGTAGGCACCTCTGGAGGAAAATGAATGCCGGAAGCGTCCGTGCTCTCGCTTTTATAAGGGAGAACTGCGTGTGCATGCGCATTGTGGCATGCAAGCAGACGGCTACACAGCTGAAGAAACCTCCAGGTGAACATCACATTGGGGACAATGTAATGCAAAATTAACAGGTTAAGATGTTTTGGCAAATAAGAAACTTAAATTTCTAAAGGAACAGATATATAAAAGACATGTAAGCCATCAGTGTCGCACTAATACCTGTAAAAGATTCTCCAGCGTCCCAAAAACAAGGTGAAGCTTCTTTAAAACGCATTAGTGCGACGCTGAAGGCTGACATGTCTTTTTTTTTTATCTGTTCCTTTTGAGCTTTTAAGTTTTTTAAGGATTACATCCGTATTTTATACGTTTAAGCGTTTTTAAATACTAATATAGTTATGTGTGTGCACAGTAATGGACAATGCTTTTAACTAGAAACCTTACCAGTAGATCTTGCCTGCTAATACATAAGCAAGGCAAGCCATCGCTGTTATTCTGACGAAAACCAGGAATTACTTAAGGGCAACTTCCGTATTAAATATGTTTTATTTATTTAAAAAGAATACCCCAAACACACCGCTGGCGAATGAATTTTTGAAGATGGCGATTAACTGAACTAGTCTTACTAGTCACTGGCGAACGGGTAAAAAGACTACAATACCAGGGCATGCACCAGGCTGAGTTTAGTTTTTGTTTGCCTATACAAAAATTTACATTACCTTTTTTTACATTAGCAGTTTCTCCCTTGCTGGAGCCCTTATTCCCTAGAAGAAAGTTGTCTTCCCTGCCGTTGCGCATGTCCGGTACTGGGTCTGCTTATAGAAGCGGAACGCAGCAGATCACAATCATGTTTCTTCCTACCCCCATGAAGCTAGATCCATCAGAGGGGAGGCAGGCCAAATTGAAGGTAATGTATATTTTCGAATATGCAAACAAAAACTAAAGTCAACTAGGTGCAGGCCCTGGTATTTTAGTCTTTTTATTGCCTTGAAATCTACATTACCTTGTTTTTATATTACCAGACTTCGTCACAACAGGTGGTGGGCTAGGGTCAGGACACCCGCAGTACAAGTCGGCAACCCCAAGGAACGTATCCCGGTAAAGACAACCGAAAGAGCCTCAGCCTCATTCCCTGGGAACCACAGTCCCATGGGGAGAACACTGGGATGTAAAAGCACAGGGGCGACACAAACGGGTCAACGCCAAGGGTAGAGCAAGGCATAGTTTAAAAAAAAAATGGGAAGAACCCTATTACCTTACTGTGGAAGGGGAATCTTTTGATGATCGAACAGTCGAGGTGGCTGAGCTGGAAGTAGGACACAGGAAGCTCAGCTGACGACAGAACAATGAAACAGCAGAACGTAAGGCAGTGAAAGGACGAACATTCTTGAGGTGGTGGATAATGTTGGAGAACAATAAAACAGGAACATGGTGTGGTACAGGGTGACAGATTAATACTTAAATACAATGAGTAAAATCCGCGAGGAATCGTGGCACAAGAACCACATGTAGGATGAGACGTCAGGAGAGAAATGGAGCAGGGCCCCTCGTGGAATACGGAACGATAAAGTTTGTTAAATGTAAAAGAAAAGTAGAGGAACGGAAATTCTTACGGCAGAGCCCAAAAACCTAAAGCAACACCTTTCGCCTTCCTACGGCAGGATGCACAGGGCAAGTCACGCGTGGAGGCATCGGTATGACGTGACAGCCCATGAAAAACTGGGATAAAAGTGGTTGCATCGTCGAACTGCCAAACAGAATACGCGGATAACCGCAGTCCGGGGTGGTCGCGGCCGCTGACCATGCCAAGAGAAGTGGGCAGACATTTACGGGAGGTTGATTGGGAACGGTATCCTGCAGAATAGGTGGTGTAAAGGATACTGACGCTGTTGTGGATGCGTCTTTAAACGGGGAAGGTAACGAGACACCGTGCCTCATGGTAAAGACGCTCAACAGAATTAGATGTTGGATCGAGCGCAAGGAGATGGCCTTGGTCGAGGAAACGAAGTTGAAGTGACGCAAAAGCACAATGTAGACAGTGGGTGTGGGAACGTGCATAGTGGTATGCTCTCCATGGTGGGGACGTCGGGTCGGGAGTGGTAACAACCAAGGAAGCTTATATAGGAGCAAGGCATAGTCAATTCGTAAGGCGCAGTGCCGATCCCATAGATGATCAAGGCTATCGGCGATGGAGATGTTTTTGGCCTGGAGGCGAATAATTTCGTCCCGCAGAGAAGAAACGGAGGCAGCCACTGCTTGGACAGAGGAGATAGCGTCACGTTCCGCCCGGGGGAAGGAGAGTTCCGACGCAAAGCCTTCCGTCATGGAAAGGATAAAGTTTATATTTAGGTCCACATTTTCCATGTCCCTTATGGATAATTGTAAACCTTGAGTTAGTACCGCCGGCAGGACGGAAGCCGGAGGAAATGGTGGTGGTGCTGATAATGGTGGAGTTTTCACAGGGGAAGCCTATCCGGGCAGTCTGGAAAGAAGAGAATTGATCGGTAGCTGTAGCCGATGGAAGCTGGTCAGGAGGTACGGAAACAGGAGGGTCCGTTGGTAATAGTATTGGAGCCACAGTGTGCAGACCGGGAGCAAGCCACCGTCATGGTGGAGCCATCGAAAAACGGACGTTCTTGATCCGGACTCCAGAGAGTGGTCAGTAGCGGAAGGCTTGAAGGCGCATTGAAGCGCGTAGGGCAAACTCCAGAAGGGCATGCTGTGGAAGGCACAAAGTCGGAACGTACAGGGCGTGGGAAACGAACATGGGAAGAGAACATGACTGCGTTGTAGAATCACGGGTGAAGAGACGGGGGGGGGGGGCAACGAGACATTTCTCATATGGGAGCCCGGTGGAGACAGTTGGGGAAGAAGAGGATCCAGATCGCCCAGCAGCTCTTTGACGTTTGTATAGCGTTCAGTGCATAGCTAAGAGTGCAAATGCTGCAGAGCAGAGTAGAACCGATGTACTGTCGATGATTCTGACAGTTAGGGTGAGGATCAAAATGTTCAATTAAACCGGTGACTATAATGCAACCAAAAGCGAAAGGCGCAGGGACATTGGGAGTCGAAACAGGAGGTTTCTCGGGAGAAAAAAGAGTTTGATGACATTGGCTAGTAATAATGAAGAATACGTTAAAGACCAGACGAATAATGCACACAAAGTACCGGAAAGGCTTCGTGCCAAAACACGAGGTGGCCGACACGGGGATCCTAGTGGTGGCTGGTACAAAGCGGGAAACGTGGCAGTTCCGGTGATACCGCAGCGCCGCTACCAGATCAGGGCAGAAAGATCGGCAAGCAGGTAGAGGAAAGATGGATGAGTGTAACACTGCATGTCAGAACAGGGAGAAGATCGCGGAGCAAGGACAAAAACCCAGCCGAATGGACGATAGGAACGGCTCGTGGAACGGCCAGCCGGAAAGGCAAGCGAGGAAAGCCCAGTAGAGCGGTGGATGGCCTAAGCATGCACCGAAGGTGCTCAGAAAGGACAGTAAAGATGAACTGTACGCCTGAGCTACGAAAATAAGGAAAGGGTGCAAACCCAAATTGTGGACGAGAGGAACACAGGCAAATACCAGAAATGGCGATGTTGTGAAGTCGCAGCAGGCTGGACAAGAAGGAAGAAGCGGTCGGGCCTTTCCTAAGCCGAGTCAGCGTCGAAAACCACGTTGATACCTGTGCGAAAAAAAGGGGCGGGGGGCAGAAAACGGAATGTTGGATTTGCTTGTCCCTGGACGGAGAAGACAGCTGCAGATTCACAAGAACAGTTGCAGTAACGGACTGGACACTAGGATCGCCAACCGACGTACTGCTACATTAGTGTATGTAGACAAAGGTGTAATAGAGAGAAACGTAGAAGGATGGAAGTAACGAAACGTAGGGGAAGAATGGGTCGGAATGGACGGATGGACACCTTTGGAGATCATGTTTTGGCCAACAATAGCCGAGGTCCCCCTCCCCGCCCTCCCCCCATCCAATACCTGTTCCATGTACCTATGAATCAAGATGCAAACACCGGGCTGTCGTCCGTAGACCCCCGTTTAGAGGGAAGGACGGAATGGAACATCATGTTGGACAGGAAGGACGGTATGGACGAAATGGTGGCGTCTCGATGAAAGCCAAACCGTTCTGAATCGAAAAATAGAAACACTCTGGCGAGTGTGTCCTGTTTTATTTTCTCTCCTTTTTTGGGGGGGGGGGGGAGTGGGCGGGG
>JAHWFP010155870.1:4110-48329 GCA_023313725.1 Lithobius niger
GGGGGGAAGTAATCCTGTGGGGAAGGGGGAGAGAAGGAGGTTACCTGGGAGAGGTGGGGGCAGCCATCCAGCCCCCCTACCGCCACACACACCAATGAATATTTATTAAAAACCACTGGTTAAAAAAAAGTTTCGTAAATAAGTGTATTTCTGCATAAACAACGTTTTTTTTTTGTATTACTACACTTTTCGCAATTTTCGCAAAAAAAAAAAAACCAACCATTGCCAAGCATCGTGTCTTCCATTCTTGTGCAGACTGTCGCCACGTGCAGCTGCTCGCGCTGGCCAGGTTCATTGAAGATTGTATCCAATCCTCTTGCCTGTTGCCTTAGAAACAAAAACACGAACGATAGCTTTCAGCTAAGCCCTGGCTTGCATAACCGATTATCAATTCTCTTTCAGGTGGCCAGTTACATTCGCAAAAATAAACAACAAACATTTCTTGAACAAGTAAAGCCACACTTACTACGGCTCTTTTTAACAGGGCAACACAGCTAATTTAATTTAATTACTTACCAAACGAAGAAATGGAGTAAGACTTCGTATTTTTAATTTAGTTAATTCATGTCCTATCGTTGGTCATGGTGGTTGAGGGATGGATGACTCGAAAGGGGACTCTGGCAAAGTCAATGCCAGTCCACCCATCCACCCTCTCCCATCTAGTATTTCGAAGTGCTTTACATTTGCTTATGCTTAAACTTAAAATTACTGCATTTTTTCACAGTTCAGGGTTATGGTATTTATACACAAAGTTCAGTCCAGTATCGTTTTCCAAAATAATATGCCAAACAATTAAAGGTGATTGATGTTTACACTAAAATGTGATGCTAGATTGTGATGTCACATTTTGGCAACACCCCTCACCCCCACTCTTACAATTATTGTCACCCATCAGAGAGTGATGTAATATATGAATGGCCCCCAAACCAAATTGATTGGATGCAACACTTTTTAAGGCTTCTTTAATTACTGATTAAACGAAGAAATGCAGTGAAGCCAACTTTAGTTTGTTAATAATATTTACAGATCATTTCGTTTTATTACATTCGTTAATTCATTTCTTTTGGTTGGTCATGGTAGCTGAAGGGTATTGTAAGAAGTCTGGAAAGGGGACAATGGCAAAGTCACAGCAGCAATCTGTGCTGAACGCTATAGTGTCACAGACGACCGTGCTCCTCCAGTCACTATGGGATCTATTCTGGAAATGATCTTGACTCCTGCTGTGGTCAAAGGTTTCCCAGGTTGACTTTGTTCCCACCCTTACTTGAATTAATTTTGCTTCAAAAACGTCCAGTGATGTTCAAAATTGAGTCGTTTCATCTAAACAAACAGCTTGCTTCAGAAGGTGTAAGGCTGCAAGTAATAAGAAAAAATTATAGGTCATTTTATTTAATCCTGTGTCAGTTTCATTTTTTATGAATCGGTTCGGTTTTTTTTAACATATTATGACCGCGGTTTAAGTTACAAATATTACCCCCCCCCCCTACTCAACTAAATGCTTTCACACTTCGCTTTAACGTTATCAGTTACTTTTTTAAAAAATATTCTTGCACACACCGCTGACATTAGCACGTGTGTTTTGTCAGCATCTTTTGCACGATAATCCATTGTTTAAAAGATAAATTTATTAAATGATAGTTTTTATGAATGCAAAAACTGCCCCCTGGTTTCATCTGAAATAAAATTAGCGTTTGCAATATTCCAATTTGAATGAATATAGGGATACAAACAGGGAAGCCAAGAGACACGGGTAGCCTTAATAAATTTATTGTCTCGTGTTTGGTTTTTTTCTTCCATGTCAATTTAATCAGGCAGCTTTCATTTCGTTCGTTAGTCTCAAAGGGAGACATCAGGATTCTTTCTAGATGTATCCAGTCTGTTGCCTAGCAACGCACCACTGCTCGATCGTAGCTGCCTGGAATGTTCGTTTCAACGTAGGCTTCTTTCATATAGTTACAATAAACCACGCCTGGAATGATAAAAGAAAATTAAAGTTTACGTCCGACAATTCGGTTATACAATTAATAGGCCAAAATCGTCACTGAGGCGTTGAAAAAAGCCTACTGGAATAATTAGTACTGATTACATCGCTAATTCGTTGTTTATCATAACAATCAGTGGTTAATTAGGATATTTATTGAAATTCGTCGTTTGTTGCCGACGACTTGTTGTTAATTTATTATTTTCCCGGGTCTGTTGTTCTGGTGTAAGGCTTCAAGAAATGAAAAAAAAATATATCCGCTGTTTTATTTAGTGCTGTATCAGTGTCATTTTTTATGAATCGGTTCGCTTTCGTTTTTGTTTTTTTACGTATTAGACCTCGATTTCAACATTTCTCTACCCTTCCCCCCACCCAACAACTCTATTTTTTCACACTTTTGCTGTAACGTTATCAACGATTGTAAGTTTGAGTACGTTCACTTTCTGTCGCTCATTACCGAAACCGAAAGTGTGAATGCCTTCAGTTGGCTCTCGAAAGCGTCCAGAGATGGTGACACAATTCGAGTGGGTTGGGTGCACTTGCATATTAGCTGAGTGCTCCGTTTTATATAAACAAGTACATATTAATGCCAAATATTAACACCAAATATGTAACTTGCACTAACACCAGCACGTGTTAGCATCTTCAGCGTGACAATCCTTTGTTTATGTGATATATTTATTTAATAATGTTTTTTTTTTTTTATGAATGTGAAAAAGACACGATGCTCTGTTGACGTTTTCCCAATGCGTGTACGGAATTGTTGATCGATTGTTTGTTCAGGAGTACGAGTGGCTTGGATAAGATTTTGAATTGAAACGAAAGCAACGTAGGCAGGCAATGAACGTTATTTATTTTTTAATGGTTTGACGGCTAAATACAATGATATAGTACATTTCTTGTAAATAAGCTAAACGAAACTAACGTAGTCGCATTGTTATTTATCCTCAGATGGATGAAAACAGACAAACTACATTTGCTGTAAAGATACAAAGTGTCTAGTGGTCTCCATGGTCATATGTATATTATCTGTATAGGTGTTATCGTTTATCATCTCGGTGGGCGACACACTAGCGTGTGTCTTGATTTTTTATGAATCGGTTTGGCTTCCGTTTTTTTAAAGAATTAAAGCATCGGCTTTGGTTTCGAATCCCCCACAGCCCCTATAATTTTTTTCACATTTTGCTGTAACGTTTGTTTGTTTGTTTATTTGAATACCAGTAGAGAACATTTATCGTTACTTAAACTATACGCTCGAGTAATATTTGAAATGAGAATAATATATCGTCTCCTAGTTTTATTTCCCCAACAATCCATCATAAGCTATCAAAATTATCATTGGTGTTATAAATACTCTAGTTTAGTTTGCGTGGTACTTGTCTGCTGTAAAACAGAAATGCAGGTATGTATATGTCATGAAGAAAATTTATTAATGAGAACGTTTCGCCTGTCTTCTTGTACTTAGCCAAAAAGCTATAAAAGAAATCAAAAATTCAACTCATTTTGGCAGAGAGAGATAACCCTGAAACTATAAACCATCGTCTGGCTGTAGGGAGAGCCTCGTGCTTTTTCTCTACGAGGGTTCGAATCCCTTGACTCAATTGGTCTCTCAGACTCAATTTCTTTTTGCCAAAATGGGGGTTTCAAGTTAACAATTCCTTTACTGCGTCCTGGTATTAACTACTACTTGCAATTCTGTCTGCGGCTTCATTTTGTAGGATGTTAAAAATGGTTAAATTGTTTTTTTTGTATAAATTTGGTCTTAGTGACCTAAAAATGTCGTGCTTTAATGTGAGATGAGGAATAAACAAATAAAAATTCAGTGACAAGAGGTTAGTTAAGGTTGTGCATAAAATGGGCGTATCATACTCGGGGATAGCCGTGTATATATATGATTGAAGTCCTCTTTCCAGCAAAACTAAAACTATTAATTTCTCCGTTTCTATTCAATATATTTCGACCAAACTTGGCCAGATAGTAAACAGCAAGTTTTCCAAACTTTACATCAACTTTTATTCAATTCCGTGCAAGAGTAAACGTAGGGAGCCACACGTAAATTTGAAAACTGTTCACTTGTTGTTGTTCTTGTTCTGGTTCTTGTTCTTGTTCTTCGCTGACACGGTTTCAGAAAATACTACTGCACCTACCTAAAATCTGAAACATGATCTGAGCCAGAAATTTCCCTGGGCTTCAACCTTACAGGGACCACTTTTTTAATTGGTCGATCCATTCCGGAGTTACGGGACCCTAAACGATCATTTTGATTGTTTTACATTGTTTTAACCATTGTATATAGGGAACAATGCCACTCAGCAAACTCCAGATTCATTCTTCGTCCACGTGTTATGTCTTTGCTAAAAAGTTGATTGTTGAACGGTAAAACGAAAGAATCAGTGTTTCAGCTAAACGCATTTATTTTTAAACCAAACTAAGCTGCGTTGTGAATTTCGAGGCCTCGAAATTGGCAGCTAAGTACGATAGAATTGCGTATTTATTTCGCAGATGCAGGCTTTTAGAAATGAGTTGAATTGATTCAAAGTGGCCAGCAACAATCGACTGCATGCATAAACCTTTGTAGCGCGACGCCATAGCCGTAAAAAAGGTACACGGATTACAAACTAAAACGTCAAGTGTGCCGTAAAAAAGGGGGATATATGATTGAATTTTCACTTGTTAAAATGAACACGGATAAAAATTGATGATTTTTAATTGAAATAATAAAATGTACAATTGAGAAGATTCCATCTGTTTAGGTGATGTTATGCTTTACCGATCATTTATTCAAAACGTAAACACAACAGCACCTAAACAGAATTTTCAAAGATTTCAAAAAATGCGCTAATTTCTAGAAGAAAAGTATATAAATCACAACCAGGGTCGTAACCAATGAAGAGGTGGTGGGGGGAGGGGAACGCAGGAGGCGTGTCTGCCCAAGGAAAACTGAACACTGAAACTGTTTGGGTATAAAAATGTTTACCCAAGTTCAATTTTATTTTGAAAACTAGTTTTTTTTAGCGTATTTGTTTTTGTTTTTTGTGTATTAAGTTGGACTGTATTTTTCTTTCGTCGTAATGGGGGGGAGGCATAAAATTATTTGCTTCCGAGAAAAATTTTGTAGCTACGGCTATGATGACAAATTCAGTAACGAAACCAGGGAAAAATTCAGAATGCTGAGAGAATGGAAGTGATGTGTTAAGTGACTTTTGTTTTATTTAGTTGGCTCGTTGATTGGTCCAGGTGTAATTCAACACTACTTTCTACTAAAGAAACGGAAAATAGCTGTAAATGTTAGTCTTAAACGAAGAAACGCTATGGACCCACCACTGTGAACAGCTAAGAATGACGAGTGAGCAGCAACTAATGACGTAAAACTTCAAGTGCCATTGTGAATCCAGGATTCCAATCCAAAGACACTGGTTCGATTCCTAGATTCACGAAGGCAGGTGAATTTTACCGTCATCATTGCTGCTCACTTGTTATTCTTAGTGGTTCACAAGTTTGGTCCACTGTGCTTCTTCGTCTAATACTGCTTTCTACATTTCAAGAAGTGTTTTAAAACTACAGCGATAATCACACCGGAGAATACGGAGAATCCCATAACGCCACGTCGTATCATACGCCTTCTCCAAGTCAAAGAAAACCTGAACCAGATGATGACGCAGGCGAAAAGCCTCCCTCACATCTGATTCAAGGGCAACTAGATGATCGATAGTCGACCGAAACCGTCGAAAGCCACACTGGGACACAGATAAGAATCCCCGTGATTCCAACACCCACACCAACCGCTCACTGACCACCCGTTCCATAAGTTTACAGACATGGCTAGTCAGAGGGATTGGGCGATAACTGGAAGGAGAAGTAGGGTCTTTGCCCGGTTTTACAATTGGGATGACCACTGCTGTCTTCCACGCTGCTGGAATAGAGCCCTCTGCCCACACACGGTTGAACATCCCCAGCAAGAACTGCTGGGAGGCAAGGGTCAGATGTTTCAACAGTTGATAGTGAACATCATCAGGCCCCGGGGCGGAGTCATGCGACTTGGACAAGGCTGAAACAAATTCCTGCCAGGTAAATGGTAAATTGTACTCCTCTAGCCCATCGGAGCGAAAGTCAAGAAAGCGAGCCTCTTCTCTATGCTTAATCCCGAGGAAACCAGGATCATAATGGTCATCACTCGAGACCCGCGCAAATGCAGACGCAAGACAATTGGCGATATCTGGCACAGAAGAGATCACGGTATTCGCCACCTTCAGCTGTGAAACCGGGGAAGGCACGCTCCTCCCCGAGATCTGGCGCACCTTCCGCCACACCTGCTGACAAGGCGTGGAGCGCGTGATCGACGAAACATAAGCTGCCCACGAAGCACGTCTAGCCTCACTGATGACTTACCTGGCACGGGCACGACAGCGCTTAAACGCTACAAAGTTGCCAGTAGTCGGGCTGACCGTGAATGCACGCAACGCTCGCCGGCGGGCCTGAATGGCCCGCCCGCAAGCAGGCGTCCACCACGGAACAGGAACCCGCCGCGGCTGTGTGGACGTACGCGGGATAGTAGCATGAGCAGCAGCAAGGACCACATCAGTGAAATGAGTGGAAAGTTCATCCACATCAGAAAAGTCCTCAACCGCACGCTGAAACACAGCAGCCTCAGCAAAGGCTGACCATTCAGCACGCTTAAGCGCCCACCGGGCTGGCCTGGAAGCCACAGAACCCCCTTGTGTTGTGGACAACACAATGGGGAGGTGATCGCTTCCATGCAGATCGGCAGTGACAGCCCAAGTGAAGTGAACTGGGATGGCCAGCGAGCAAAAGGCTAAGTCCACCGCTGACCAATTGCCAGTTGCCAAGTTACAGTGTGTCATGGCTCCATCGTTCAGGATGCAAACGGACCCCCTCCGCATCCACTCCTCAAGGATCCTTCCCTTGTTGTCAGTATTACGAAAGCGATCAGGAGGAGGTGGAGAAGAGAGATCGTGAAGGGGAAGCGTTGGATAGCGAGGATGAGAGTCGTGAAGAGAGAGTGGAAGGCATCCCGTTCCGGCGAGAGGCGGAACAAATCGCTAAGTTGGATGAGTGGAGGAGGAGGAAAGAAGCCGATAGGTTGAGGAAGGGGCTGCGGAGAGGGAGAGACACGCCGCGGAGAGCGAGGAGAAGAAGAAAGCGGAGAACGAAAGGAAAGCGGCGACGGAACGGGAGCGTTATCAAGAATCTGGAGGAGCAAGGCGTAAAGGAGAGAAGCGGAAGGCCATGTCCGAGGAAGAGAAGGTGGAGGCGAGAGCTAGAGACGCGGTTGCGAAGAAGCAGAGGCGGTCAAATATGAGCGAAGAGGAAAAGGCATCGGTCAGGGCGAGAAATGCGGCTGCAATGAAGGCGCGCCGAGCTGCGGAGAAGAAGTTCTAACTCCCCTTCATCTCTACACGGTGTGGTCGGCTATACTATCGGGGACTTCGGTCTCTGGCAGGTCCAACCAAGTTGGAAAGGCGACCGTTACCCTTACCCAATCCCATCCCATCCCAACCCTCCCCATCCAGTATGTATGTGTGAGTGCATGTATGAATAAGTGCGTCCGTAAAATCGGCATTAGTAATGTTTATAAATCAACCTCTTGGCTAATGTCGGTCCTACGCGCGCACTATGAACTGTAAGAAGGAAACGCCCGGCTTTTTTAACCCTACAATTTTTTACCGCCCGTAGGGAGGAAAGCCAAGTACAGTTCGGTAACGGAGATTGGGCTCTCCGGCTAATTCCTTCCGGTTAAAAACAATTTATTATTTTTTTAATTTTTTTAAGTACCCTACCACCTAGTCTACGTAGAGCCTAAACTATCGCTCCCACGACAAAAGTCGTTCAGATCAAAATGAAAGAGGATAAAATTCTGAATTAAATCGACCTCTCGGGTTTTTTTCGTCCCGCCACTCCTTAGGCGCCAAAAACCGCGTCGAAGGTTCAAGGGGGTGCTAAATAGTATATCGGGTCCTGGGGGGTGCTAAATAGGGGAGGCCATCTTAACAAAATGGTGGACCGGATGTGACGTCAAGACCTTCTAATTTGATAGTCTTCATCCAAGATGGTGGCACATCCGGTTTACTTGATGGCGGCCATCTTGTGTGTCTGTCCTGTCTGGGCATATCCCACACTATCATACTACTGTAATGGAACAGTTGTGGAGTGAACAGCATACACTATAATCCTATTTGAATCCCAGAGGGCTCAATGAAAACTGACAGTGCACATATCTGGATGTTCTCATTGGGAAAAAACCAATAGGATGTAGTTGCACTCACATTGCCAAACTTAGTTACGCAATGTGCATTTGCAAGGAGGACTAAATTCTCCAACCATCTGTTCATAGAGGAACTCTGAATGTCAAAGTGGCTCTCTTAACCAGTGTAGTAATCGGGTAGATTATAATGCAGACAAAAGTAGAATCATAGCCAACTCTCTCAACAACCTCTTTTCAATATGCATTATCCATGTATCGTGTCGAATAAAACTTGCCCAATGAAAAAAGCAAGTAACAATGAAAATCCCCTGGTTTGACGCTTCTTTCCTAAATTCGAGTAGCAATGAGAAAATCGTCCACACTTTTCAAAAGTGCAGCACACATGTTGTATTCACATCAAAGTCTACTGACACTAGAAGTAGACTTTGATGTGAATACAACATGTGTGCTGCACTGTTGAAAAGTGTGGACGATTGTCTCATTACTAGGATATTCACACCCACTCTTACTCAAGCTCCGGGATTCAACTAGAAATAAAATATAAGCCTTTCCCTGCACTAACTATACATCCATTTATGTAGGAACAAGCAAAAATGTTTAGCATTCTGCTGGAAAGAGCACATTCCAGTAGTTACTTACGAATACCGTCACTATGTGGCTCTGTGTTAGCCGAATGCATTCATAATAATAATAATGAACACTTAGTGAACTTTGACTGCATGCTTATTATATACTTGGGAAGCCACAATTACACGTTGGCAAACAAGAGAATAGCGTGAAGAGACGGGCAGTTTCCTAGAGGTGAAATGAGTGGGCAGCAGCACCTACATTACTGAGTCTTACCCTATGCTTCTCTCGCCTCCCCACTCCATCCCACCTTTCTCCTCCCCCACTCCATCCCCGTCCCTCCCTTACCTTTTGTATTCCTGCCTCTTCTTCCTTCCTTCCTTCTACCTCCCTGCCTACTTCTTCTCTCTCCCTTTTCATTTTTGTACTAAATCTTCCCCAAATTTTCCCCCGGGTCGTTTCATGTTTAATAGTGTATTCTCAACTCCGAAACAATTTTTTGTTGTTGAATAATGCGGTTGCAAGATTCTTGTGAACCTGATTTGTTCATCCTTAAAACTGTTACATTCTTTGTTTGTTTGTAAAACGAATATTCAATGTGGAATCAAATACGCACACCAAAAACTGTTTCTAAAAATTGGTTTTTACCATTCTAAGATCTGACATCTTTCGATAGATTTTCTTCAATTTCTGCTGAAAAAAATACCCAATTTTTGAACTGAGGAAAGTCCTTCTCCGAGTTGTAATTGGGACAGCATACAAAATGTCAACAAATTAGGTTGAGTAGTTGTGGCGTAATGTTATTCCAAAGAACTTCATTGAGTCACTGCAACGAAGAATTAAGTGAGCTAATTAGACTTGTAAAGGACGTTAATTTGACAATTAAAAAAAATCAGACTTCAGTTAGAGGCGCATATAATTAATAATCTCACGCATTCAGTTGAGCCACAAATAATCTTGGCATATTTTATTGATTAGTTTTTTATAATCTAAGTTAAAAGGACATGTTTTCGTGCATCCTGCGCACGTAATTTTTGTAACAATTACATACGTTTAAGTGAATGTGTCAAAACCATCTCGTACGTGGGGAAAAAAACCGGAAGATAAAAGCGTTTGCAACACTTACATACGTCTGAACTCTTGCAAAACTGTTGCAAAATGTTAGAAAACTGAGTCATACTTAAAAGCCGTGTAAAGACATGTAAAGACATGTACCTTTAACCAGGTTTCAAATTAAAGCCAAGTTGTGCTATTCCATGCTAAGTGAACAATTTCTGTTGCCCAATTGACTTTCTGCTTGTATAGAAAAAAGCGGTGCAAAGTTGCTTGTGTCGATATGTAAATATTAATTTTTTGTGTCATTCCATAACAAGTTGTTTGTAACCTGCAGGTTTTTAGGGTTTTTTTTTAACGTGATCAAGTTACAAAAAGAGGGGAAATTTTAGGATTTTACAATATTGTATTGTGGTGGCCACTTTCCTGTTAAAACTTGCCTTTTTGCTACAATATGAATGGATTAAACAACAACAACAACAATAATCTTTATTTCAGACCACCTGGGTCTATATAAACCTACAAAAAGACACTACTTTACACATTAAAGAAAATCGAAAAACCTAAGTCTTCCACTCGAGTTGACCCCACAATTGTGAGAGAGTTTCTTGAATAGACGGGAGGCCTGAGTCAACAACTGCCCTCACAATTAGGTTGTGAGAGGTATACAGTCTGCTCAGGAAAGCGAAGGTCCTTTTCCTGCGAATTTCGCCGAAGCTGCCTACTCCTAGAGTAGAAAATAGCATGCTGGCACTGCTCCAACTTGGCAGGTGAAGCATAAATCTGAGGCCATTATTGTAGCAGACTCTCAAACTATTTAAACAGCGAGCAGAACAGTTCGACCAGAAGGCAATACCGTAAATCTGAGACATGTACAGTAAGGAACAGTAAACTTTATTGCTGATGTGGGTAAAGAAGGTTATTTTAAAAACCCGATAAATTTACTGGCTGTTGGTAAATTATGGAAATTTGCACAGATCCAGTATAATTTTTCCTGTTGGATTTACAGTATTGATTGTTAACTTCTTAATATGCATCACGCTTTATAATTAAATTAATTAAAACTTGTAACCAACATGATTCATTCATAAAAAATTAGAACGAAAATTGCACTGTCATCTTATCAAGCCAGTCAAGCCAAGTCCCTTGCATTTACCACGGTATTTATACCACGTACTTGGACCTCTTGCATTGCGTCATTTTTGGTCTTTGATCTATTGGCATCTGCACAGAACGACACTTACATTCATGTGCGTAGCATGCATAATTCAGTCTTAACGAGAAACCTGTCTCCTTGTTACGAGCTCCGTGTCAAACTTCCTCTTTTCTCTCCACAGAAAAGCCATCAGGTTTTAGAATTACAATGTCGAAACAGCAAAAGAACATCACTCAAAATCTTTACCAAATTTCAACTGAACAAATGTAGAATATAATCCAATTCAAAATGTAAATATACCGAGTACATTTTAGCTGCACTAATTGTACAATATAATGAAGTTGCAACAGTATAACAAAGTTGCAACATGTGCTGCCTCCGAAATCCTGTCGGGACTTTAATTCCCGTGGCGGCCAGCTTCGTTTTGAGTTCGTCAGCAGTCCAATTTTCTGGTAAAGTTTGGTCTAGAACTGTTCGATGTTTCTTGGCTGGTCGACCCCGCTGTTTGGAGGGGCTTGGTGAATCAGCGGTGTCGTTTCCAACTCGTTTCGTAATTTTTTTCGGCATCGCAGACGTAATCAAAATAAAGCTTAAACGAAAATCAATAGCTTAACAAAAAGCGTGCGTCACTTGACAGTGTTGGCACAACACTGACCTGTCACCTCAGTGTCCTTATGTGCCCAAAATGAAGTCAATGCATGCGGCTCTAAACAACAGAGGGGACAGGGAATGGTCGTTTGTGCTGCCAACCAAACTCAACCCACTGAAAACACTAGCTTACAAATAATGAAATGTAATAAACTTCTCTGTAAAACCATTCATTAGCATGCGTTATTCTTATTTCATTGTGACTTAAGTACATTCAAGAAAATGCGCAGAAATGCACAAAGTTACAAGCCGTCTTCATATTTAGATACCATATCAGCATTACTTTCAGCATCAGTAACTAGGTTTTCCTGACATAAAATCCTTACGCAATTTTCAATCCTGCTGGTAACACAAAAGCCAAGTAGGCATCAAATCGCAAAATTACCAAGTTATCCAGATAATCACTTCAACATTTTCCCCAAAACTGCCACCCTAAGTGAAAAATCATCCACGTGTGTATTAAGTCACATAAGAAACTACGAGTGAGTTACTTTAAAAGTAAACAAACCAATCAACTTTTTCATAAAACCCTAAGTGCATTGCTGTGAAATATTTAGCACAAAATATTTTTTTACATAGATGCGTATGATATTTAGGCACCTCAATTGGTCTTGGGACTCATGATTTAAAATAGATGGCATATCACGTTGCCTTTCCTTCAATAAAATTCTCCACATGTATAACTCTAGCCAACGAGTTTCACAATTGATCTGTAAACCCGTGTGCAAAATGATGAAAACAAAGAACGTTTTTCCTGTCTTGTGGTTCAATTTAATATTTTTGCACGGAATAGTAAATACTTAGCCAACAATGCAGAACTAGACTCGGGAAAAGCTTTAACAACACCCAATACTCATACACAAGTGCATAGAAACAACCCCGAAATTCACCCCACTGGAACATGCAATAATGGAGGCCATCACACACGGTTTCACAATACAATTGTTTTTCTTTTCAAAATCCGACGCTCAAATTAATATTGTCGAAATCCAACAGAAAATTTAGCACAAGAAATACAAAACTTAGTGATTAAGAAACGAAGTGAACGCCTAGTACCCAAATAAGCTGGTAGCTTACATTCCTATTGTAGGGAAAGAAATGCAAAATTCTTAAACAGAAAAATGTTTACACCTCCTCATTTGCCTGTCGAAAAGCATAATTATACACTTCATAATGCCAATAAACATAAACATTTCAATAGACATGGTTAAATTCTAAGCAAGGGTTATTAACTCCATTAAACTACTTTCGAATTATACTACCAATTATAGTATTGTGTTAGCCTACAAGATAGTTTCCTGGTTGGCACTTCACGCTTACAGCATCATGGATGGACAGGAAATAGTAGCCTACCTCTTTTCTTCCTGTACTTGTATTGTCCGATTTCTCCATATTCGAAGAGTATCTTCCAAAAAACGAAATTAGTGCTCCAAAAAATGTGGATAGAATACTGACATGCATCTACCATGCAGATAATACTCCTCCAGAAAGTGCTAGTGTATTTAGTGTACCAACTGTCATCGTCAAGGTTTTCCCAAACGAGAGGGGCAAAAGAAAGTAAGGGACTTTTACCTGCATTTTCATGTTCACTACAACACGCCAATTCCTTAATATGGTTACACGCACCTACAATGCTTTCGTTGTCATCGTGTACCTGCCAACTCATCTTAACTAGGCATGTCTCATTAGGCTGTTTAAAACAAGTAGAAACATGTTACGAATTTCATGCTCCTCTGACAAGTGAAATCGGTCTACAGCCAGCACAATTGCTATTGGACACCTTACTTGCATGTCTACTTTTTTACTGGTTACTCACTGACAATTTGGATTCATTCAAAGCATCAACCTGAAATTACAAATTAAAAAGTAGCCTGTAGTTCACACTTATAACTTGGGCTGAGATCAGTATTTATTTTTATTAAAACGGTTGTATTCTTAGCTACATTCCTTTTAATACGGAATCCAGTTGATTCACAAAATAAAAAAAATGTGAAAAACAAATAAATCTCCGGGCCAACCTAAAATCATCTATTAGTTTCCCCACCACAGGCAAGTGACATATGCAATGGCATTTCGAACATCTCATGCCAACAAGATTTTAAAATTTTGGTTATTGTATCCTCACTGTTTATCACGATTCAACCATCATTAGCAAAAAGCTCGTCATGCACTTTACTGAAACTTTTCTTAACAATTTCAATGAACTAAATTTTTAGTGAAATCTTCGCATGGATCTCAACTTACGAAAAACCTCCCTGTTCACACGAAACCATTACACTAACTCAGTAAAAACTGCAGTTCGCACAGCAACCTCCTAATTACACCATTCCAAATTTTCTGCACGGTCCAATTGTTTGTGTGTTTCTTCCCACGCAATAATTGCAACACTTTGTAATGAGTCTGCGGGCAGTGTCTAAAACTGAATCTTAACAACATCAACACAACTAGCGAATTGGAGACTTAAATATTATAGAGTGGTTCACACTGAAATGTTTGCATTTCTCTAACATTTTTCAATTCATCCACGTCATTACTCGTTGGTTCTTGCAATAGTGTAATTCATGTTTTGGGATGTCGACAATGTCGATGTCCCTCTGTGTGAGAATTTCATGTGTACCTGTATCATACGTGTTATTTGCTTCACAAGTCTCATAACCCCCCTAATAGCTCAATTTAATGGTTTCAGAATTTCCCTAATACAAATCCTGTCGTGGCTGACATTACAAAAAAACGTGGCATGGTTACCTCACCTGCACATTAGTCACAGCAAACTTGATGAAACCATTCGTGTGTATGATTTGGTGTATGTACCACAATGCCACAACACGTTTCCAATGAATGCTCTTGTCTATGACGTTATCTGTGGATGGCCATAGATGCGTCTTACCCTTTTGCAATGAACCAGTTGAAGTCACATGTGGTTTGTCACATGTGACTATGCTTGTATAAAACTAATAGAACCTGAATAAACCATGTCATTTCCCCCCGTTATTCACGCAATACAATTTTTAGTGTACAGTAGGCTAATCGGCCACCAGACTTCTATTTCACAATGGCGACTGGGTTAAACTTTAAATTAAAACTAAATTAAAATTTTCTTACCTAGCTTTGGCTCCTGCTTTGGTCGTTGGTAAGCAACTTTTTCTATTTTTTAACAAAATTTGAAAAAAAATAAATCCATCCCTACCACAACTAGTTTTGTGTTATGCGTTGTATCGTTTGGAATGATTCTGGCCATTTATAGTCTAGGCCGGAATTTATTTTGTGATTTTGAGTAAATTGCTATCATATTTAATGATGTTTGTACTAGTATTCAATGAGTAATTTTACCGAGATCATGTCCTTGCAACACGAAGGTGTGGGTCACCACTGTTTAAAAAAAAGCGATCAAATTAGTGTTTTAATGCTGGTAATTGCGGTGTTCATGATTATGTTTGGTTGTCCATTGTTAAGACTGACATCCATGTTAACTGCATTTATTTTGTCGTGTACAAATCCGTGCTTGAATGTTCTAATTGCTACAAACTAAATAAAGCCAACCGAGGTAATTCATTATTTTTTGCTACAACTTTTTTTAAATTTGATGGATTTTGACTTTCCGGTACCATCGAATCGTATTTTTGATAGATTTGTAACGCATTTTACCACAACTCGATAGCCTAAACCGTTTCCCAGATATAAACGAAAAACTAAAACGAATTACTAAAGCAGACATAACCGAATTCACAAACTAAAAGAAAAAAAGGCTTAAGTTTACCTAATGGACCCATGCCCATCGTTAGATTGTTGGATGGGTACGTTAGAAACATATTAAATTCGCATTTTGGTTTGGGCTGTAATAGTCCATTTTATGATGTATTTACTTCATTTTGCACCTAAACTAACCTACCCTTATAACGACCCTCATAACTTATGCCATCTTGTGAGCTTATATTTTTTGCTGTCAACGTGATGGTACCAACCTTAATATACTAGCGTTATCTTCCCTTTAATTCTAAAGCAAGAAGTTGGGAGGAAAGAGTGCTTCAGCGACTAGCTCTACTGATAACCCGTATCTCGTAGACCGGCTATTTTTTACATTCCAGCAATGGAGGTTAATGTGCTTTCTGTTCCTGAACCCAACCAAGATTGCGCGAATAGTTGCAAACTATTTTATATGTTCAATAGTAATTTCAAATTTGACAGAATTATTTGAATTGTTTTTTTTTTTGCTTTTGCCTCAATCACCCATACACTATTGTGTGCAAAAATAAAATTGGTAAAACATTTGAATACTGCAGTAAGGTTTCACGTGGACTAAATAGTACAGCAACACTGAAGTGTCTGAAACCTTACGCGAAAGTGTATTTGTGTTCCTTTGCTGTTTTGACTTCGAATCAATTAAACCTTACCGTAAGCATCAAACCAGTTCGTTTTTGTTTACTAATAGGATTCGGTAAGAGTAAATCTAACTTACATTTCATTCCCAAAACAATTTGCTTGGTGTTTTCAGCATTGTAGCATGATTCTGGCAGATTCTGGCATTGTAGGCGATTCTGGCAGATGTTAAATAGTTATTAATTGTTTGATTAACTGAACCCCCCTCTGTCCTTCCAGCTCTATAGGCCTTCTTATTTTTTTAACAAAAATGTCAGCTTGCCCATTAATTACTCGAAGGTGCATATGCCGGACCTGTGGTATGACAAATGCCATTTAGTGCTAATAGTTCTTGAATTTGTGACTCATCCATTGCGAACCATTGTCTGTCACGAGCGTAGAAATTACACCAAAATCTTTCATATAATCCTCAAAAACTTCTATGTCCTTTTCCGAAGTTGTCTTCATTAACTTAACAACAGGATACTTTGAATAAGCATCAACCATAACAAGAAAAAAGGAAAATTGGAAATAAGCCAACAGCGAAAATCATACACTAGAAATAACGTAGTTCAGTAACTACATTATTTCTTGTGTATGATTTTCGCTATTGGCTTATTTCCAATTGTCCTTAATATTAACCATAACAAGAAACATGTACCAGTCTGTTGCCCAAGCGAAATCTACATGGACCCTCTGGTTAGGTTTTAAGGGGTACTCCCAGTTATGATGGGACCAGAAAGTTGTGCATCCTTGGTCGGCTGGCAAGCATCACAAGTTTTGACTTTTTTTCGAGTTGCTCGTCGATTTTAGGCCACCAGCTTTCAGATCTGGCTAAGCCTTTAATTTTAACGATATCACAATGACTGGTATACAGGTCCTTTAACACCTGCCTACAGAACTACAAAAACACATGACGCAACTCCCGCAAAACAACGTGTTACACTCCAGCGAGATTTACGAACAAAATAAGGCTGTAGTTCAGGGTGGCTAACCTTTTCAGGCCAGCTTCGCTTACTATATTGAAACCCTCTAGCCAGAACTGGATCTTTTTTCGTAGCCAGTGCTAAAGTTTCGCCATGTGCTGGAAGTGTCTTTCTTGCCTGTGCTGCTAACACACAATAGTGCTGTGTTTTATCCTAGTACTTTTTTGTGATGGGTAAGGGCATGCGCGATAAGGCGTTAAATTAATTAATGGCGTCAGCCATTAAATTGGCCTTCTCCGCTATATGCTCTAATGAATAATGGTATCCATTCAACATAAGTTCCTAGCGTTGTACTCTGGGAGCAGCCATCTGAGCAGTGGTACTTTTTTAGACAGAAATCTAGAGCAATGCCTTTTGATTGGATTGCAAAATAAAATTCTGCGCATAAAGATATTCATGAAAGATTGTCGCCAGTAAACACTCAATGCTTCAAGATCAAAATGTGAATAGCCCTGCTTGTTAGCTGCCGAGAAGCAAAATCTATTTGTCTATCACTTCCAATAGGCATCACATGCATCAAGCAACTTCCATGAGGGAAAGCGTTAAACACTAATTTCAATTTAAGTTGTGGATTGTAGTGCACCAGGAATATGGATTGCACAAACAATTTTATGACAGTCTCCACAGCCTTGCTACATTCTGTACCCCATTCCCATCTAACTTTAGGGCTTAGAATCCTTGTAACAGGGGATAAAACTTAAGCAAGGTTAGTTAAATACTTGGAATACTGATTGATTAAACCAAGAAAACTTTGTAATTCAGAGATATTTTTTGGATTAGTTGTTTTAACGATAGCATCCACTACTTCTGGGTGTGTGTGCATTCCTTCTTTGTCGATTACATGACCCAAGTATTTCAAACTCGGGTTTTATAGTTTGCATTACTCAATCCCAAGGCATAATCCTAAGCTGTGCAGCACTGCTAAAAAATCATCAAGTGCATCGTCATGTTCTACCTCTCGTCTCTAACCAATCGTCATCATAAAATGGTTAGCATTTGGGAATGCTGGCTGTAAGGCCAACCATCAAGCACTGGAATAGCCCGGGGCTGTTGGCCAAACCTAGAGGAACCCGTAACCATTTAAATAGCCCTGACAGCATGTTAATGATCAAAATTTCTTGCATACTAGGACCAAGCTCGATTTGTAGAAATGAATCCTTGAGATCGATAAAGCCTACAAGTTTCCTAAACAGTTCAGTCACAGTTGGGACAGTATATTGGTCAACTTCCAGTTGGGAATTTCTAGTGGTGCTGTAGTCGCCAATAACTCTAACCTGTCCGACAATCAGAATAGCCCACTGGCTTCACCCATTTGTGACCAGCTTCAAAATACCTATGGCTGAGTGGTTTTATTTCGTTATTTACTTTTTCCTTCAGTGCTAATGGTACAGGACAGACTTTTCTATAATTAGGTTTAGCATCAGATTTAAGCTGCATCTTAGCTTTGTAACCTTTGAACTTCCCCAGCCCAGGCTGTAAAAGTTCAGGAAACTTAGCTTTTGGTGTAAACAGTAGATTTAACTCTTTTAGCTTTTTGCATGCTTTGATTTTGTAATTCTTCAATGACCAAAATTTATCCAGACTAATCTTAAATTTCGAAATCCAACCCTTACCCAACAGTGGTAGACGTTCGTTACTAGCTATAACGTATCAATGAATTCAGTTTGATTTCCGAATTTAACTTTTCACGTTAATAATATGAAGCACTTTTTCACTAGTTCCACAGAACTGTTTCATAGCTATTGCACACAGTATGAGAGGACAATCTTGGAAATAACGCTCATACTATGTGATTGGAATAATAGTTCCGCACAACCAGTATCCATCTTAAATAAGAGCTGAATATCATTAACCACACAATCTAAAACCCATTTGGCTGCTCTAGTACACTTCGTCATGTTTGTCAATTTCATACTGAAGGTGCTGTTTGATAAATAATTGCTACTAGAGTCGTTTTCATATTCGCTTTTGCTTTCAGATGGCAAGCTGTCCGTATCAACTTCAAGCTCGCTCTGCAACTTGTTAACTTTTTGATAATCGTATTCGTGTTTAGTTTTCTGTTGAGTCATTGACCCGATAAAGGTTTTCCCAGGCTCATTTCTTTTTATCTCTAGATATTTTGCAACACACAGCTTTTAAATGTCCCTTTTCATGACAACGGCCTTTAAACACACATCACGAGTGAATACGTCCGGAATTTCCACAATAATAGCACCGGATATCAGTGCTAGGTTTTGATTTAAAACTCGAACCATTCGATTAGTTTTTTTTTAACAATATTTGCTGCTTCCGTTCTGCTCCGTCTTATGTCAATCTGATCTACTTCCATAGATTCCAGCGACAACACCAACACGGCCCATTCTTTTAACGCAAGTATTTTCTTGCGCAATTCACATTGTATAATTTTGCTACCAACACCACCGCCTAGGAGATCGAGAATTATTTCTTTGTTAACATCTGCGCAATAATCAAAATCAGAGAACTTGGTCATAGTTTTCACAACAGAAATGAACCGGCGTATCGTCTCACCTGGTTGTTGACTAGCTCTAAAGAATTTTATGCGTTCTGAAACCCCATCCAGACACGGTACGACGTTATATAAAACTGATTTTACAAGTGCATCATAAGTGGCCGTACTAGGATCGGCAGGTGATAAAATAATTAGAATCCGATCAAACATTTCGCGACCCACATTAGCAATCAATACATCTATGTGGTCTGTATCGGAAATATTTATAGCCTTGAAAATATAATTCAACCACTGTGTGTATTTTTCCGGGTGTCTAAATCAGCATCGTAGCATTCAAACAAACCACTAGCTTTTTGATCAGTCATTTTGAAAACGAATTTGAAAGAGAAATGGGAAAAAAATTAAATTCAACAAGTTTTAATCACTTAATCGAAAATGGATGAACCCATTTCCAGCATCTCTCCTTAATTACTGATGAAAAATTAAATTTCCATTAAAAATTAACTAAATAACCTATGCAGTTAAGTCTCTCCCAAATTCACATTTACTAGCATAATAAATCTATCTTAGTAGATTTCAAAACAATATTTACTCGATTACTTTATATTGCATTCAATAACTAACAAGTTACTAGCCTACTAACAAAAATTATTAGCACGTTCAAAAACTAGCAAGTTTACTAATCCACTAACACGTGATTTTCAACGTGTATTTAAATAAATTTAAATACTAACTAAGTTTTACTAATACACTACCACTAGCAATTTTCAAACAACACGTTCAAGCATGGATTTGTGCACGACAAAATAAATACAATTAACACGGATGGATGTCAGTCTTAACACCGCACAACCAAACATAATCATGTGCACGGCAATTACCAGCATTAAAAAACTAATTTGATCGTGTTTATTAAACATTGGGATTCCCCATCTAGTACTGGGGGTAACCCAACACCTTCGTGTAGCAAAGGACATGATCACGGTAAAATTACTCGCTAATGCTAGTACACTCATTATTAAACATGTTAGCAATTTATTCAAAATCACTAAATAAATTCCATCTTAGACTAGAAATAGCCAGAATCATTCCAAACCATACGACGCATTAAACAAAACAAAATTAGAAAAAAGTAAAACCATCCCTAGCACATCTAATCTATCTGCCAAATAAAAAATTTTGTATACCAACGACCAAAGCAGGAATCAAAGCAAGGCAAGGAAATTTTAATTTAATTTTAAGTTTAAGGCAGTTGCCATTGTGAAATATGAGGCCTGGTGGCCAATCAGCCTACTATACACTAAAAATTATATCACATGAGTAACAGTGGAAAATGACATGGTTTATTCAGGCCATGCACAGATGACATCATTGACAATGTCACAACACATTGGCGATGTGTCGCGGCATTGTGGTACACATGCCACATGATAGACACGAATGGTTTAATGAAGCTTGCTTAGACTACTACGCAGGTGGAGTTACCATGCTACTTTTGTTGTAATGCCAGCCATGACATGAATTCTATTAGGCAAATTTTGAACTCATTAAATTTAGCTGGAAGGGGGTTATGAGACTTGTGAAGCAAATAACATGCATGATACAGTTATACATGAAATTCCCACACAGAGAGACATCGATAGTTTCGACATCACAACCCATGAATTACAGTATAGCACGAACCAACGAGTAATGTCGTGGATAAGTTGAAAAATGTTAGAGAAATGCAAACATTTCAGTGTGTACCTGTCTATAATAATGTAAGTCCCCAATTCGCTAGTTGTGTGGATGTTGTAAATATTCAGTTTGAGACACTGCCCGCAGACTCATTACGAAGTTGTAATTATTGCGTGCGAAGACACACGTAAACAATTGGACCGTGCCGAAAAATTGGAATGATGTGATAAGGAGGTTGTTATGCAAGTGGCAGTTTTAACAGAGTTAGTGTATTAGTTTCATATGAACAGGGAGGTTTTGTTGAGAACCATGCTAAAATTTCACTATAATTTCAGTTTAGTGAAATTGTTCAGAAAAGTTTCAGTAAAGTGCATGAAGATCTGTTTGCTAATGATGGTGCGGTCGTGCTGAATAATGAGGGTACAATAACCAAAATTTTAAAATCTCGTTGGTAAGACACGGTCGAAAAGCCGATACATGTGTCATTTGCCAGTGGTGGGGACAATAGATGATGTGAGGTTGGCATGGAGATTTATTTGTTTTTCACATTTGGTAATGTTGTTATATTCTTGACACGGAAAGCCAAATGGGTAAGAACTTTTGCTCTCATATAGAGATCGAACCAATGAAACTATTTTCAATTTGTATAGCTTAAAATGTAAGTATTAACACCGACCAGGGCCCTTTGAACACGATTTTGATTTTGGTGTGACTGCAGTATTCACGTCGGCGGAGCAATTATTATTGAAGAGCCCTGGGCAGAAATCATTACGTGAAGTAACAAATTCTTGCAAATCGAGCTAAAATCATGAAATTTGGTACACAAGTCTTTCTTAACAGTACAAATCGAACCAGCCATGGAGTTTCATGAAATACCGCAAGTGCTTTCAGCACCTTCCCCCTCCCAAGCATCCCCCTCCCAGGGGCTTGGGCAACAAATCTTACAGATGAAGCTAAAAACATGAAATTTGGTGCACAAGCCATTCTTAGCAGCATAATTCGAGTACGCCATGGAACCCCAATGAAATACCCCTAAAGGGCCCCCAACCCCCTGTGCCCCCTCGCTGAGGTTTGACCCGCAAATTTTTGGTAAAAACTTGAAATTTGGCACACAAGTCATTCTTAGCAGTAGAAGTTGAACAAGCCATGGAACCTCAAAGAGCCCCCAGTGCCATCCTGTGCCCCCCCCACCCCCCTCATTGAGGTTTGACCAACAAATTCTTGCAGATCGAAATAAAAGCATGAAACTTGCACACAAGTGATTCTTAGCATTACAAATCAAACCAAGCATGGAAAACCCACGAAATATCCCAAGGGGCTACTAGCACTCCTCTGTGCCCCCTATCTGATGCTTGACCAACAAATGATTGCAGATCGGACTAAACGCTTTAATTGTGGCACACAAGTCACTTGTAGTAGTAAAAATTGAACTATCTATGGAACTCCCTTGAGTTAATCTGCAAAGCACCACAACGGCTTCTCCTTGAGGCCTGACCAACAAATTCTTGCAGATAGTGCTAAAAGAATGAAATTTAGAACACAAGTCATTGTTAGCAGTAGAAATCAAACTAGCTATGGAACTTCTGTGAAATCCTCAAGACCCTCAGTGCTTCCCCCTATTCACGCTCCATGAGGTTGATACCCGAAAAATTCTTGTTGATCGTACTAATCGTGCCTCCCCCAGCATCCCCCCTCCTATGCACCCCATGAAGCATCAATGACCAACAAATTCTTACTGAACGTACTAAAAGCATGCATTATAGCAATGGAAATCGAACTACATTATGAACCTCATGAGATACATCCACCCCAGTGCGTCCCTGTGTCCCCTCCATGAGGTTGATGATCAACAAATTCTAGTTCGATTTGTTCTGCTAAGAATGACTTGTGTACCAATTCACGTTTTAGCACGATCAGCAAAATTTGTTGGTCATTGATGATTCATGGGGTGCTCAGGATGGGGGATGCTGGGGGAGGCTTTGGTGGTATTTCATGGGAATCCATGGCTGGTTCAATTTCTACGACTAGGAATGACTGGTGTACCGAAATTCATAGTACCAAAATCCATAGTAGTACAGGTGAGTGTGGTAGAGAGCAGGAAGGAGCCTTAGAGGGTATTTCGAGAGATTCCATAGCTAGCTCGATTTATTAGCTCCAGTTATTAGCTATGAATTTAATGTATCAAATTTCATGGCTTTTAGCTCGATTTTTTCGGAGACTAATTTCGTTTTTTTTGGAAGATACTCTTTGAATATGGAGAAATCGGACAATACAAGTACAGGAAGAAAATAGGTAAGCCACTATTTCCTGTCCATCCACGATGTAATAAGTGTAAAGTGCTAACCAGGAAATTGTCTTATAGGCTAACACAATATAATTGGTAGTATAATTCCGAAAGTAATTTAATAGTAAATATCCCTTGCTCAGAATTTACCGTGTCTATCGGGAAGTTCTTACGTTTATTGGCAAAACAAAGTAAATATGCCTTTCGTCTGGCAGACGAGGAGGTATAAATATTTTTCAGTTTAAGAAATTTGCATTTCTGTGTTCTACAATTATAGGGATGTAAGCTGTCAGATTATTTGGGTACTAGGCGGTCACTTCGTTACCTAACCACTTTGTATGTCTTTTGTAAAATTTTCTATTGGATTCAACATTATTAATTTGAGTATCGGATTTTGAAAAGAAAAAACAATTAAAAATGCTGCATTGTAAAACTGTGTGTGATGGCCTCTATTATTGCGTGATCCGGTAGGTCGAATTTCCGGGTTGTTTCTATGCATTTGTGTCTGAGTGTTGGTGTTGTTAAAGTTTTTTCTGCATTGTTGGTCAAGTAATTACTATTCCATCCAAAAATCTTAAATTGAACGGCTGGACAGGAAAAACGTTCTTTTTTGTCATCATGTTCTATATCAACAGTGGTTTTCAGATCAATCGAGAAACTCGTTGGCTAGAGTTATATGAGGGGAGAATTTTACTGAAGGCAAAGTGATAGGCTACCCAGTTTAAATTTAAATTAGTCCCAAGATGAATTGAGATGCCTAAATATCACATGTACCTATGTAACAGAATATTTTCAACTAAATGTTTCACAGGGATTCACTTACCGTATGGTTTTGTGGAAAGAATAAGAGTTGATTGGTTTGTGCAGTTTTAAAGTAACTCACTCGTAGTTTCTTATGTGACTTCTTATGTGTGATATTTTTGGCACTTAGAGTGGAAGTTTTGAAAAACTGAAGCGATTGTCTGGATAACTTGGTTATTCTTCGATTTAATGTTTACTTGGCTTTTGTGTTATCAGCAGGATTGAAAATTGCATAAGGAGTTTGTATCAGAAAAACCTAGTTACTGACGCTGAAAGTAATGCTCACCTGGTAACTAAATCCATTCCTGCGCAGTTTCGTGATTGGACTTAAGTCAGAATGAAATAGGGAGACATGCTAATGAATGGTTTTACAGAGAAGTTTATTAAATTTCATTATATTGTACAATTAGTGCAGCTAAAATTTTCTTGTATATTTGATTACATTTTGAATTGGATTACAATGTAATTCTAAAACCTCATGGCTTTTCTGTGAAGGGCAAAATATTGCAGAGGTGGAGTCTGAGACATAGCTCGTAAGAAGGAGACAGGCTTCTCGTTAAGACATAATTACGCATGCTATGCACATGCATGGAAGTGTAAGTATGGGCAGATACGAAGAGCTCACCAAAGACATCAAGAGACACAAAGAGACACCAAAAAGGACACAACGTAAGCGGTCCAAGAACGTGGAATTAATACCTTGGCAAAAGAAAGGCTCTCGGCTCGATTGTCTCACAAGTAGACAGACAAATTTTCGTTCATTTTTTACGAATAAATCTTGTTGTTTACAAGTTTTAATTAATTTAAGAATAAAGTGTGATGCATATTAAGAAGGTACCAATCAACACTGTAAATCCAACAGGAAAAATTATACTTGACCTGTACAAATTTCCATAATTTACCAACAGTCAGTAAATTTAACGGGTTTTTAAAATAACCTATTCTACCCACATTAGCAATAAAGTTTACTGCTTCTTTAAGCCGTTCATATTGCAGCAAAAAGGAAAGTTTTAACAGGAAAGTGGCCATCACAGCACAATAATGTCAAATCTTATTCCCCCCCCCTCTCTTTTTGTGACTTGATCACGGTAAAAAAAATAACATTAAAACTATGCACATTACAAACAACTCGTTAAGAAAGTACACCAAAAATTAATATTTACATATGGACACAAGCTACTTCCACGGCATTTTTCTTAACAAGCAGAAAGTCAACTGGGCGACAGAAATTGTTCACTTAGCATGGAATAGCACTACTCGGCTTTAATTTGATACCTGGTTAAAGATACATGTATTCATGTCGGCTTTAAAATATGACTGTTTTCCAACATTTTGGAACAGTTTTACAACAGTTCAGACGAATGTAAATGTTGCAAATGCTTTTATATTAGCGTTTTTTCCCAGGTACGAAATGGTTTTGATACATTCACTTAAACGTATGTAATTGTTACGAAAAGTATACGCACGGGATGCACGAAACATGTCTTTTTAACTTAGATTATAAAAACTAATCAAATCAGTACAATACACCTGTATTATTTGTTGCTCAATTCACTGCGTGGGATTATTATTTATATGCGCTTTTAAATTGGCAAATTAATGTCCTTTTGAATTCTAATTAGCTCATTTAATTCTTCATTATAGTGACTCAATGAGGTTCTATGTAATAACATTACGCTACAACTACTAAACCTAATTTTTTGACATTTTGAATGCTGTCCCAGTTACAACTCGGAGACAAAATTTTCTCAGATCAAAAATCGTATATTTTTTTTTGGCAAAAATGGAGGAAAATGTATCGAAAGTTGTCAGTAACTAACTGTTAGAAACAGTTTTTAGTGTGCATATTGGATTTCACATTGAATAATGCGTTTTACAAACAACTAAAACATGTAACAGTATTAAGGATCAACAAATGAGGTTCACATGAAACTTGTAACCGCATTATTGTTCAACGAAAAATTGTTTCGTAGTTAAGAATAACTAATAAACATGAAACGACCCGGGGAAAAAATTGGGGAAAATTTAGTACAAAAATGAAAAGGGAGAGGGAAGAAGTAGGAAGGAAGGCAGGAGGAAGGAGGGAAGAAGGGGCGGGAATAAAAAAGGTAAGGGAGGGACGGGGATGGAGGGTTGGAGTGGGAGAGGGAAAAGGTGGATGGAGTGGGGAGACGAGGGCGGGAGAGGTGAACACTCAATAAGTAAGTACAGCTGCCCATCCCCTCACCCCGAGGAAACTGCCCTTCCCCTCACGCCTTGCTGTTGCGCATAATAAGCATAGAGTCAAAGTTCACCAAGTGTTCATTACTGTATTTTTGGTGTATTCAGCTACCACAGAGCCACATATAGTTTGTTCCACATTATGCTTCAGAAAATTGACTGTATGATGCCACGTTTCCTGCTGCTACGTGTACAAAAAACATGTAAATATCTCACTCGTAGACTGTAACAGTAACTGTGTAGACTCTACAAGTGTGATATTCACAAGTTTTTGCATTTATAGCGCAAGGAAACGTGGCATCATACAGTCAGTTTTCTGAAAACATAATGTGGAACAAACTATAGTGATGGTAGTCGTAAGTCACTACTGAAATGTGCTGCTTCCAGCAGTTCTAAAGATTTTCGCTTGTTCCTACGTAGATGGAGGTGTAGTTAGTGGAGGGAATGGTTTTCACTTTATTTCTGGTTGAAGCCCGGAGACTGGGAATTTCCATCCTCTCTCCCCTGAGTAAAAGCGGGTATGAATATCCTAATACTAGAAGTATACGTTGATGTGAATACAACATCTACGCTGTGCTGTTGAAAAGTGTGGGCGATTTTCTCATTACTGCTCGAATTTAGGGAAGAAGTGTCAAAACAGAGGATGTTCATTGTTACTTGCTTTTTTCATTGGGCCGCTTTTTCCCAGTTCAAAATCGGTACACAGATAATACTTATTGAAAAGAGGTTGGGGAGAGTTGTCTATGATTCTACTTTCATGTGCAGTATAATCTACTTAATTACTACACTGGTTAAGAGAGTCTCTTTGACATTCAGGGTTCTTCTATGAACAGCTGGTTGTAGAATTTAGCCGTCCCTGTAAGTGCACATTGTGTGATTGGTTTGGCAAGGTGAGTGCAACTACAGCCTACTGGTCTTTTCCCAATGAGAACAGCCAGATGTGTGCACTGTCAGTTTTCATTAAACCCTCTGGGATTCAAGTATGATTACAGTGTATGCCATACATTGTATGCCACTTTCGGATTAAGCAACAATACGTGCATCCAGCAAAGGGTATTGTGCAATACTCATTGACAGAACGTTGTTCTTGGTATGTTACATTGTTACACTAGTTCATTGAAGTCTGGCAGTGCATATCTTGTTTCTCTTGCCCTGTGTAGTCCCACTCCGGATTCGTGCAACAAAGCAGACATTGGAGGTACTGCATCAACTTAAGAAGGAAATGTAGGAGCTTCATAATTTATAGTACTGGAAACTCCAAAAATAGGTAAACCAAAGTACTACATTGCTTTATGACGATGGTCGTTTTGTAAGCGTTTTAACATATGAAACAATAGCGTTTCCGGATAGCTGTATACAAGATAACTATGCCACCCATGTTGCCCATTGTTAAGTATTGTTGCATCCATGCGACTACCGGGTTTATACCGAATCGTGTAAACGATGGTCAGGCTGAAAGTTTGGTAATGAAGGAATGAAAAAAAAATTGTATTGCATTTGTTACTCGGCATGATAGAGCTGGTTAGGGCTGCGGGCAGATAAACAGAAGTGGTTAACGCTCGCTAAACCCTTTGAAAACCCTTTTATAAGTTATAATGTTTTTCATGCACAATCCACGTTGAAAATTCACCTTTATTGTATTACACAGCCAGTCATAAACAAAGTTACAGAGCAAAAACTACACTAGTGAAGAGAGTAAGGAAAAGGAAAGAAATTCATAGGCATTATGATAATTATCATAACTTCAGTTAAGCTGAGTAGGCTTGGATACAATTCCACTCAAACGGTGTATTATTTTGTCTTGTTACTGCAACACTGATTTTACTGGGCGGCTTAAATGGGCAACAGTTTCAGTTTTTTTCTTTTGCAGTTCATGGCATTTTAGTGACAAGAAATTTTCAGCAATAGACAGGACACAAAGCCCTAACAGTACCCCACTCCAACCCCCAATATCACAGAAAAGTTTCACCAGCGAGTATTTGTACTCCTCTCGGTAGATTTCAATTATGGGATTACTAAGGCTGAAAGTCATAGTGGTAGCATAACCAGATGGATGTTGAATAGTGGAAACTTTGGTATCATAAATTGTTGTTATGCATTTAGGTAAGCAATTGCAATTATCTGACGCATTTGGGGCCAAGTAAAGGTTGATATATATCAAATGACTCTTTTGTTTTTCCACTGGTGACCTGCACAAAGACAGATTGGCTGCAGGCATGTAGTCTAACCTGAAAATAAGATGCAACATACATCGATTAGGAATTATTGTTCCACTTCACCTTCCTACACCAAACACTTTCATCTAAAAACGTAATGGTTCACATCCTTTGTTTCTGGCTGCCATTAGACTCTTACCGCAGGTGGAGGTTAGACACACTATTGCTTCCAAATTTACAGCTTGGGGAAATGAGCTATGAATTAGTAACCAACACAATACCTCAAAAGAGAAATCATTGAGTCTAAAAAATATTTGAACAAATCCGGCCGTTGCGGTGATCAGAGCGGACAAAGGCAATGCCACAGCGTTCCTAGATTAGTCAGACTCTCATCAAAAACTTAATGGTGTTCTTGGGGATAAGAATATGTTCCACAAATTGAATCAGTCCCGGTTGAGGAGTTCCAACGAGGAATAAACAAGTGTTAAAATGAATGGGTGAAACAAAAAACGTTGCATCCTACCGAAAAAAACCAAACTAGTTGAAAAATTTCCAGATCACCCCTTCATATTTGCTACTTGCAAGACAAAAGGAAAACTACCCTCTCAGGTTTATAATGGTAGGAAAGTCAAGTATTACATAGGGGTTGAACAACTACCAATCCTTTGTCAAGCAGCTAAAGCTAAATTCACGGTTAAAAATGTCGCCGAACTGAAACAAAATCTTGAAGACGCCTCTAATCAAGATCTAATTGAACATCGTGTCATTTGATGTTCAAAGTTTGTATCCCTCCATTGACAGAGACCGTATTATACAATGCCTTGGAGACACCCAGGAGGAGAATAAAAAGAGGATCTCAGCGTGAATAAGTAATTATCCCCAGCACAAGTGGTAAAATATTACGCAATATTTTTTAAACAAGTTATTTCTGGCATGAAAGATTCTTTTATGAACAGGTCTAGCAGGTACCAGCAGGTGCCTCAATTTCAAAACAAAACTTGTTAAGGATTCCCGCCAAGCTTTTCGGCCGTGTGAAGCCGTAATATCAAAGGCCAAGCTCTTTTGCCAAGCAAGCCTAATACCACTGCCTAAGCCTTCAAACGTTAAATGAAATAATTTAAAATTGTGCTGTAAGCAATTTTCATATATTTCCTTTAACCTTTGAACTATTACTCGGTGGATTAGCTTGGTGAAAGAGCTTGGCCTTTGATATTACGACTTCACACGGCTGAAAAGCTTGGCGGGAATCCTTAACAAGTTTTGTTTTGGGGTATTGACTTTACAGGAACGGTCTTCAGTAATTTTAGTGCAAAGTCTTACTATTTCACTACTAGATTTATAATTTTCCCACATTGCTTCCCTCCTGCAGTAAGGAAATTGGTGGAGGGCGGGGGGAGGTCGACGATATTTTCCACGGGTCGGGGTTGCAAAGGTTGTGAATAGTGTGACTGAACAGAGGTGACTTAAAAAGGGCGAAATTTGAGTGATGTAATTTGTGTGCAGCCTCGTATTTTCCTGTTACCTACCCTACATCGCAGCTGGAATGAAGCTTCCCTGTACCACAGTACCGGGCCTTTAGTTTCATTTTCAGTTGTTTTCTTGGAGCGTCGTAACAGAAATTCTTGAATTATTATAAATAAATAAACGAAAAATAAATTAAGTGCCGTGCTCGGAACATATCACCGACAGAAAACGTAATGATGATTCTCACCACATTGCTTTTTAAATATGTCGTTCAACTTAATTTTAGCAGTAGCCATTGGATATTACTGGTATTACTGTATACAGTAAATCATTAATTTATACGTTTTTAAACCTACATCTTAATTTAGTTACTGTAAATTACATTTAGTGTTCTCCATTTAATTTCCTTCAACTATCAGGTTGGTAAAATTACCTCCAAATTAAAGCAAGGTGAAAAGAAACGGAAACAAAATGAAAAGAAACGAAACCAAATTGCAAAGAAACTAAAGCAATTTGAGACATAACGAAACCAAAATGAAAGAAAACGAAAGCAAAGTAAAAAAGAACGAAACCAATTAAAAAAAACCTGTAAATACCGACATTTTGAATGACGTCACTACCTGTCTCTAGTAAAGATACACACATTTTTCCTCTAAGGTTTCAGAGACTATAGTTTTCTGCTATAATAATATGCATTCTTTCCACACCACCCAGGAGGTAAGGCATATGATGTCTCCGGTGATCATCGTAATATAGTCTCTCGAGCTCTTCTTTTCGGTAATCTAAATTTTCTTTCATCCTCTGTTTCTGTTTCCAACATTTTTCTTTTACTACCAGCTTTTTTCTCCAATCTAGCCCTTCTTTGTTCCTTAGTTTCTCGAGTTTGAGCTTTTCTTTTACTGGCGGCCATTTTCTCCAATCTAGCTTTTCTCTGCGTCTCTGTTTCCTGCGAACAGGATTTATACTTTCTGATAGCGTCTTTCTTTCTACTCTCCTTCTTCCACACCGTAAAATCCTCCAACTTCCTCCGACGGTTCTCCAACACGACGACTCTGCGGGTGGCGTTCTCGTTCTCCTCGGCTATTTTTGCTTCGGTCATTTTTTGGGCTTCGTGCTCTGTCAACTGGAAGGATAATTTTTCCTCCCCCTCCTCGTCGCGCATCACGTTCACGTACTAGTCGAAATAGTCCGTATACTCCTCCGAAGCGCCGGTGTTGTAGTGACCGATGGCTAGAGTATCTTTGCCATTGTTCAATATATACCTCTTATCATCATAAGGCGAGAGGAGGGATTTAGATATTTGAACGGTCCTCAGCTCGTTGCCCACGCTGGAAATCGTGGCTCAGCTTCCCTTCTGTGGAGGTGCCATCGATTTTTGGACTGTTTCGTTGTTGTCAAATTTCATATGTTTCTGCACGAAATCTTTTTGTATGCCTTTGGCCTTATTGATAGCCACCCTTTTTAGAGGTTTGATAGAATACATTTTCGATCTGAGTCCGATGAACTCTAGGATGGGGACGCCGCCCATTTCGTCTTTCATTTTCCCCATCACTTGTTTATTAGTGCTGGAAAAAAGGGGATGATTTGACGAATAGTTGCTCGTGTCGAAACGGTCTTTGTTGGTGAGCATGTCCAGATAGAAGTTCTCCGTTTTGATTTCGTAGTAGAGGCTGTCGGTGTCGGTGAAAAGGAGTTTGGCACGGTCCCCATATTTCGGCTGAATGTAGTCGTAGTGGAATTTCAAACATGAACAGTTCGGAGAGTTTCAGTATGGTAAATCCGGAGTAAGTTGGGAGATCGCACAGCGCGCTACGAATACTGCGGTTGAGTTGCACGAGGTTTCCATTTAGAATCTTGAAGGATTCGGCATGCGGTTGCGAGGCGTATATCAGCGCTATTTTCTCGTCGGTGCACAGCTTCATATCGAGGCGACTTCGCTTATATTCCAACGTTTTACCAAAAACCGAATTATTCAGCAGTTTGAAGTAGTCCTTGGCGAAAGGAGAGGTCCCTCCTTGCCTTTTTGCGGTGTTGAACTCAATGTAAGTTTTCATCCACGGTCTTTGGTTGAAAGCTAGAACTCTTCGGATGTGATGAAGAACTAGTCCGTGCCGGCGGTAGAATTTCAAGTTCCTATAGTGAAGGATGTACTTCTTCTTGTGCAGAAGGTTCGAGTAGTGTTTGGTGTTGGAGGAGGAAATGATCTTGTTGTTTAAATTTTCCGCTAGATTTAAAGAATAAGGAGAAATCAGCTCCTCTACAATGTTGATCTTCTCCGGAGCTTTTGGATAATCGTTGTGTAAGTCGCGCAACCCTCTCAGGTACTCTAGATCCACTTCCAGTATATATCCCACGTGTCATCGTCCGGTACCGTTTCTATGTCCAAAGCTCTAATCTCCTTCCTGGTTAGGTAGCGGAACCCGTCGTATGGGAGATGAGCGCACATGGCGACACCGTAGAGGTTGTTAATGTCCAAATCCACTATGTATACGGAGGGTTTACTAGGGACATAAAGAGGCAGGTATTTGTTATTAGCTTTCGAATGTATCTTTCCAATGAACGAAACTCTGCCTCTGGTACCAGAAGATAATGAGATTATGCTTCCCCACGTGAGTGAATAGCTTCATTTCTGGATCCTGCATCCAAAAGAGAGCTGCCCAGCTGAGTCCTGTAGTGGAGATGTAATAACAGGGACCCAGCTTATTGTTTTCGAGTCACAATTTTCGGAAATCTTCAAAAATGTCGGGCATTTGGTATTATCTCGTGGTAAGTACGGAATACCTTTGATTTCATCCTCAGCCAGAGGTCTAGTGCTTGCACGTACTCGTCTCTCGTCAACATCTCGTCTTTCAATCGAGAGTAGAATGAGTGCCTCGATGGTAGGTCTACCTCGTCGAAAATGGACATGTCGCTTATGTAGTCGTAAGGATAAACACCCTTCTGCGTTAACAGGTTCAGCGCATGTTCTCGCGTGGTGTTCTCCAAAAACCAAGTAGATTTCAATTCAGAGTCTAAAGCTGCCTCGAGGATGGGGAAACCATCATTGTCATTTCTTTCGTTTTTACTAGAGTATTCAGAGAAGCGTTTAAGAAATTAACGCTATCTATAAAACGAAGATTGATCTTACTGACATGATCTTTAATGGTTATGGTCTGAAACCTCTCGTCATTGCGAGCGATAACATCTACTTTTCCCGGAAAGTTGTACACTGCGGATACTAGGAGGTGCATATCGTACCCTTCCAAGCCATGTAAGACGACGGGACTGGTATTTAGTCCTCGAGCAGATAGGATGAGCACTTTGGATGAGCAGCTCCTCTGTATTTCCCAGTGATGTGGCAATGATCCCTCACCTTATTGTCGACAATCCGTACTTTAGATTCCCCGTCGATATTTGATTTCTCGATGCACTTCATGAAGTCTTCCTTTCAATAATGACAAACATGGGAATTCTTGAAATCTGTTTCTTCGGATGGGCTGAGGTGGAGGGGTTTTGCATTTTTTAGCAGGTTCGCATAATATTGTGCTTCTTCTTCCATACATTTATATCTCTATAATGTGTGGTGCAGTGGCAACCCGGACCACTGCACTGTGACTGAGGTTGGCGCTAATGACCAAGCTGTCGACGCGCTATTAAGCCTCATCTCACCCCCCCCCACATTTATAAAACACAGCGACAGCGTCTTCTCCCAAGTAATACTTGTGACGTATAATCTTCCCGTCGTGTCCCAATAGACCGTAGCCGAAACTGCAAGGAAGGTGTTGATGGATTTGGGTGGTTAAACTCGTCGAAGTGTCAGGTTGAGTGGTTTGGATGGGACGAAGGAGGCATTCAAAGTCAGCATATATTATGTGGGGGAAGAGGTTTTGACAGTTAAAGTGCTTGAATACGAGAGAGTTTTCTCCTGGCTTCTTGAATCTAAGAGCTTGTAATGGATTAATTTTTTTTCGATTCTTTCTTATCAGCTAGCAGCATTCATTCCTTTCCAAAACCGGTAATACAGTTCCTGCAATAAAACTTGGTATAGGAACCAGAACCTCGATATCTCAGGAAAGCAGCTACGTCTGTAATGGCACAATAATGGGGGTTTAGAGTTTCCGAATCATCCTCGTCTTCATACAGATATAGAAGGTTGATTGGTAGTCCGTCCAAATTTTTAGAGACTCGAAAAACTCTTGGTGGCTATAACCGATGATATTGATGGAAAGATCGTTTACCTTTTCAAACTGAGGTTGGCGCTAATGACCAAGCTGTCGACGCGCCATTAAGCCTCATCTCCCCCCCCCCTTTCAAAATTGTAAATTTTGGCGATATTAGTTGGGTAAGACAGCACGGAAGTATTGAGCGTATCTTCGAATTCTTGGTAACCTTCCGGGTCAACAGAGCCAAGGCCAGGACAGAATACAGAAAGCATTTCTGATCGTTTATATTTTGAATGTTCACCACCACCTTATTCTTGCCAGCAAGTGCTTTTGGAAGCGGGATGTACATAGAGATGCTCGTAATGGTGTATACTTTGACACTCTGATTATTGGGTTATATACCAACCGCTGCCCCATTCGGCGAAAGCATCGATGGATCCTTGGATTTTCTCAAATGCCTCTTCCAACAGAGTTGGTATGTTGTTGGGATTATGTATTTCTGAATATCTCGACCAGAATACCGCCTTAATAGAAGCGTCATCCTTAGTAAATTGTATACCCAAGCTGATCTGGACTTTACAATTTACCAGCTAGCGTAAACAAACTTCTAGCATCGCTTGTAGTGCTGTGCGTATAGAAAGGAGGAATTGAAGTGGATCGCTGAAGACACATTCACCCACTAGAGGCATCTCGTATTGTCGGTGACCCAATCCTTTATCCACAGATAAGGGTGGTAGACTCTTGAGTGTGTCAGGTAGCTGGTCGTGAAAGCAAGTGCATTCTTTCACATTAAACGGGTGACGGAACTGTAGGTGGTTCCAGAGCTCGGATTGCGAGGAGAAAATGCCTCCGCAGTAAACGCTCGTGAATGTTGTATTTTCCATTGTGAAATAAAAATAAAAATTTATCTTTTTATAATAATGAGGAAGAAAAAATAAGAATTTTTTTTTATTAAAAAATAATATTTTTGATTGCATTGAAAAGTTTTATTAGAAAAAATGAAAAGTCATCATTTATTTAAGACTGCTAATATTATCCGTCCAGCTGTTATACTTGGTATCATATCCCTTCCATTTAACAAAGTATTGGATTTTCCCATCTTTTCCTTTCTTCTTACGTAATACTTTTTCTACTAAAAACAAATCGGGAACAAGAGTTTTTTGAAGTTCTGGTGCGTAAAAACCGCCTAGCAGTTCCCCCGGCTCTTTTTTTTTTTAGAAGATAAGTAACAGGTTGTGTTTTTTGTACTTTACGAATCGTGAAAACTTCGTTAGTAAAATTTTGCAAACACCCCTTTCCGAAAATTTTCTTAACTTTAGAAATCCTGACTTTATTTCTGGTTTCTTCAACAACCGTTTAGTACTAGTTCATCTTAACAGAGGTTCATGACATTTGGTTACTTCACTAGGTTTCAGTTTTATGGTGGAATGACCCGTGTTATTGTACTTGGAAACTAACTCGTCGATAATACTTACCCACTCGTAATTCCCTTGGTTAGTGAACCTTTTGCACATTTGAGTTTTCAGCGTTCTGTTGAAACGTTTTACCACGCTCGCTTTGTTCTCAGTGTACGTAGAGTACATGTTGATGCTCTGCCGCTTGAGTAGGGCTTTGAAGTCTTTGTTCAAAGACTCACTACCTCACTACCTAACTCAATACCTAAATCGACTTGCAAATTTTCAGGAGTTATCGATCCTGCGAGTATTTTCTTGAAAGCTTCAATAACGTCTATACCGGATTTAGATTTAAGGGAAATGGCCCAAGCGAACATTTTTTTTTATTTCCCATTCCAAACCATAGTTTTGTTTTCATGATTTTCTTAACAATCGAAGTGGCTAGTTTTTCTCTCCATGCCAGAGAAGGATCATCTCTCAGTCTTTGAGCTTTGGAAATTAGAACTTCATCCGCAGCATGGCGATCTTTTAAGTCCGAACTCTCTGAGTAAGCTACATCGTGTTCCTTGCACGCTTCGTCGAGTTTATTAATTCCCGGATCTCTTCGAGCCAATCTTTCTTCCAGTTTTGTATTCGGTCTACCATCTTGGAAAACTTCCGGTTCCCATGAGTGCCGCCATCTTGGAAAATGATGTCAATTCCGGTATGACGTCGATTCTGGTATGACGTCACATCTGGTCACTTGACTTCCAGTCTAAAAGTCATTGGGATGGATCTGCGACCAAAACGCATTTCTATACTAATTTTGACCTTTGACCTTTAACGTTTTACCTTTGACTTTTCATTTGACCTTTGACCTTTAACGTTAGACCTTTGACCTTAAACGTTTGCCCTTTGACCTTTAGCGTTTAACATTTGACCTCCGGTACGCATTGGCACCGCCATCTTGGATGACGTCACATACTGGAAGTGACGTCATGTCCGGCATGACGTCACTTCCAGTATGACGTCACTTCCGGTCAAAAGGTTAAAGGTCACGGGGGGGGGAGGGTATGTCCGAAAATCGCCTTTTACCACTACTGCCCTATGCTTTTTGGGGAAGAAAAACACCCTATGATGCATCGTGTTTATGTCAATTGTGGCATATAAAAGATTCCAGGAGTTTCCAATTGGATATTACTATCAAATTGTCCCACTCTCTTTATGGTGCCATGGCATTGGCTGGGAGAAAGTTAAACTTCCAACGGTGTTGCAATACTGTATCCAGAAATCAAAACAAGTTTAAAAAATATGGTGTTTATGGCTGAATTTAAATTTATGGATGAGGCCTTTGCACACACATTTATTTCATCAAGAAATCTCACACATTTATGATTTACACCAAATGAACTTAGTTTATACACTAGTGTACTGATTAGATACTAGCATTGTAATTCACGTACCGGCATGGGACTTTCTTGAAAAGTTTCCATTGCAGACAGTTCAGTTTGCAGCTTTCGTTTTCAGGCTCAGGTATGCATAAATGCTTCAGAGATTCTGCTATAGTGACTTCCTGCAATTAAACAAAGAATTTAAAAAATTCCATTCTGAGGTTCCTTTCCGATTTTTATTTCTAAACTTTTTTGGAATACCAACGAATTGTAGTAACATCAATGTAATTAAAAATATGTGATACTCAGCAACGCATACATATGATGGCAATTAGTGTTGTATTACTTTGGTGAATGATTAGAGCCCTTGGTCCAGAAACAACCTTAACCTATTGATAAACATTCAAAAGGCGAGATGTTGGGGTTGCTAGAATAAAGCTTGATTGCTGGAGGTGATAGCTAAATTAGTAACTTTCTTAGGTAAATAGTGTGAATAGACAAATTTATTCCATATTGTGGCATTTGACACGTCCAAACGTAATAATAATAATATAATAATAATAGTTTAATCAGTATAATATACACATTACGTGTATGCACGAAGCTCATAAAACTGTGCCCTGATCAATCAAATCTTTATGTACTGTACTTCCCATCTTAAATTATTAATATGCTAAATTAGTATAAGGTCGATATAAATATTTAACATTTTCATTCATTACATGCAAAGCATTTCTGTACATCCCCTACAATATAATCTCTGTAATGTGTGTAATGTCTGTAATCTCTGTAATCTCTGTAATGTGTGGTGCAGTGGCAACCCGGACCACTGCACTGTGACTGAGTTTGGCGCTAATGAGCAAGTTGTTGACGCGCCATTAAGCCTCAATCCCCCCCCCCTACAATATAATTTCACATGGGCCTCAATTAATAATAAGTTTCCCTAAATAATAATAATAATTTATTCAGTATTTACATATATACACAGATTACAACTGCAATGTGTGTGCATGCACGAAGCCAACATGGCTTGTATGTGCACTGAATATTAATATGTACATAACTGTATCTTCTAACATACATTTAACATTTCATATCTAACCGTTCTAATATGACTGTTATATATCAAAAAGCCAATATTAATAATTCTTTTTATATTTCCCCTATTTATTTTTTCCTAATTTCAAATGGTATCTCATTGAGTATAGTTGGCACGATATATTCAGCGCATCTTTTGCCGTATGAGTTTCTCCATGTTGGTACTTTCTACCAGGCTGAATAGTTTCGAACAGCTCTAACTGTTCCCTTTTGGTAAGTATCATCAAAAAAGAATTTAACAATCATTGTCAACTTAAACAGCTGATTAAAGTTTAGAAGGTTAGGTTTTTTTAGGATGTCTTTAGTAGACCAATCCAGCGAATTTCCAAAGAGAGCTTTAGTCGCTTTGTTTAGAGTTTTCTGTAAGCGTTCAATATAGGTTTCAGTTGTTGAGCCAAAAATGGTACACATGTATCGTACCTGGGACAATATCCAAGATTCACATAAAACTTTTTTATTTCAATGCCAAACGTTCTATTTATTAAGAAAAGAGTTGGAATAATTTTTCGAATATTTTTTTTTAATATTTTCGATATGCGAGTAAAATTTCCAATTTTCATCAATCAAAATTCCTAGATATTGCAGTGATGCTACTTGCTTGATCTGTGGTCAGGTATTACAAACTATAAGGTTCGAACATGCATGTGAATAAAGTAAACAGTTTGTTTTTTCAGTGTGTGAGGTTGTTACATGCATAAAATTTGTTTTGTCATTGTTTATGAATAATTCATTGTTAAGTAGATACTTGTTCAAGGTATTAAAATCATTTTGTAAATTTGAGTTCATTATATTTTGTTTCTTATTTATAGAGACCATTAAGATATCGTCAGCATATAGGGTAATTATGCATTGAAATTTTTCATCAAGCAAATCATTTAGATAAATTATAAAAAAGCAGAGGGCCAAGAATGGATCCCTGTGGTACCCCATAATGAACAATATTCCAATCACTGTTTGTATTTGGAATTTTTACTGAGCTTTGTCTATTATGCATGCAGTTGGCAAGAATGTGTATTAATTTTCCTCTAATACCAATATTTGATAGTTTATTATACAGAATTGTTTTATCAATTGTACCGAAAGCTTTTTTTAAGTCAATATAAGTAACACCAACATGTTTACTTTTATTTAGTGCATTCAAAATATGATTGTTGATAACGTTACGTGCATCTGAGGTTCCAATTACCTTTCAGAACCCAAATTGATTTTCATTTAGCAAACGAAATTTATTAAGATATTTATGGTTACAGTTTGCAAACTATTTTTCAATAATTTTATTCAGAACCGGTAGCAGAGCTGTTTGTCGATAATTACAATACTAATTTTTTTCATTCTTTTTATAAATAGGCTTTATAATTTGTTTTTTTAAGTTAATCTGGCCAAATTTCGGACTCAATAATCGCATCAATTAAGATTTTCATAATTCGGTCGTCTGTTCAGAGCTATGAGCAAAAAACTCTAAGAGAAAGCCGTCATGACCAGTTGATTTTTTTAGCCTTAATTTTTTTTATAATATTGATGATATCACTCTTATTAGGTTTTAGAATTATAATTGAGTTTGGTGTGATTTTTCTATATGTATTTATTACCATTGGGCTTTTTGTGTTGTCTCATTACCTTTTGAGATTTCAGATGGGGGACCTCATTTATAAAGAAAATCCGAAAGATTTTCACAAATTGATTGTTCATTTAATTCCTCGAAATTTTTTTTTATTTGATCAACAAAATTTACTTTTGAATTTGTTTTTTTCCCACAGATTTCGTTTATTTTTGTCCAGATAGTTTGCTATCATGTTTATTTAATTCAAAAAAGTTTGTATAAAAAATTGTTTTAGTATTTTTCACACTGGTGGCAGCAATTTTTCTCATAGTTTTATATTCTTCAATAAGTTTTAGATCTGGTTGTCATAGCTTGGATATGTAATTCCAAAGTTTATTTTTTATGTTAACAAGTTTCAAAAGATCAAGGTTCATCCATTCTTGTCTACAATTATTTGCTTTTTTTTTTTACCCAAAACTTTTTTGTGTGTCATAGTATTGATTTTATAGATATTTTCAACCCTAGCACAAATCTCATTATAGATATGATTTGGATTGCTCAAATTCTGTAAAAATTTCCACTCAATATTTTTTAAATGTTGTATTATGCCCTTACGGCTTAATTTTTTGAGATAAACATTTTGCGATTTGTTGGAGTTCTTTAAATTATCATTTCAAATCATTTAAAATTTGAATTGAGGTGAAATAATGGTCAGCTATTTTAATTTGTATGACAAACGAGTTACAAATGCAGTTATTTATTCTGCTGTAAATTAAATCAATGCACGATTTGACAACTTTCTTTTCTTTAATTTCTTCTCTCATAGGCGAATTAATATGTGTAGTTAAACCCAGAGCTGCCATGCAATTTTCAAAATTTCCAATGTCATGCAATTCATTTTTGTCCTTGAAAGCCCTCTAAAATATTGAGGTTCAAATCACCAATAAGAATAAAGTCATTTTATTTTTTAACATCATTAATATACTCTTTAATTTTTTTTATAAAAGCTTGCCTACTAGCAGAGGGCTTTTTATACACTGTGAGAATCTCAAAAATATTCTTATAACTCAAAAGTACAAAATACTCCTTCATTTTCATCAAGTTTGACTTTTTTACAAATTGTCTTACCAACTGTTTTGTTGTTGAAAAAATGAGAACTCCTCCTCCTCGATAGTTAATTCTACAATTTCCAAATTGTGTGTAGTCTTTAATGAAATAGTGTTCACATTCAGCTTCAGTGATGTTGACTTCCAAAAAAGCAATGAAGTCCCAATTAATATTTGCGGTATAAAATTCAGCTAGCCAAGAGTCTCAATGACGTCTACAGCTACGTATGTTAGTGTGTAAACATTTAAAATCATCGGTCAAGCTATCATTTATGTGGTCATCCAATTCATCAAAGTTTTCACAGATTACATTAATGTAATCGTCTGGCAGTATTTCTTTTTCAAAGTTGAATTCTGTACTTAATTTTCACAATGTAGCAATGTAGTGCTTCATCACTCTTTTTTTAAGTTGTTGATTAATGAAGCCAGGTCATCCTCGTTTTTGATTGATTTTGGTTTTCTGTCCGTTTCATCCTGTTTTACATGAATTTTACCCTCTTTAAAACAAATGAACTTAAAAAATTATTTAAGCTCCTGTTTTGCCTTCCACAGTAAACCTTTATAGAATGGTGTGAGATGTTAGTTAATAAAGATGCGGTCTGCGTTGTTGTTTCCGAAAATGTCACTGTTGTTAGGGCCAATTTTTTTTTATTATTCAGCCATGCATCTCTCAGAGTTCTGCTTCTAAACTGTAAAAATATAGATGGAGTCTTGTTAGGTTTCGGGGGAAGACGATGTGCTTTATCAATCCAGTTATCGTTTAAGTCTTTTAGATCAATTGCGTCACCAATCCTGTAAATTGTGTCGCTTAGGTCTTCCTTGGGTTCTGTCTCCACACCGAAGATCTCGATATTCCGGTTTCTACTATACTGGTTACTCTCTTCTTCTGATTGCTTTAGTGTTTTTGATGGTAGTTAGGTCCTGGGTGGCTGTTTCGTCGTCATTATTTCTCCCTAGGTTAATTTCATTTTGAGGTTGGAGATGTGATTTTTTTTCTAGATTGTCCAATCTTATGTTCACCTGTTTATTAGAGACCTCCATTTGATTCAGCCATAGTAACACTTCATCGTATTTCCTATTTATAATTTCGTCACTTTTTAGGATTTTAGCATTGGCCTCAGTGATTTTTTTTAGAGTAACAATCAATTTGCCCAAGTTTTGCATTTGTTTTTTCATTATTCTTCATAATGTCTTTGTTTTCATTTTCCATGCCTGTACATCTGTTCTTGTGTTCTTCGAGTAGTTCCACTATTTTGTCGTTTGCAAATTTGAGCTTATCAATTTTTTTCAAGCCGCAAGAATTCTTTGTGGTTTATGGTTGGGGGGGGGGGGTAGGGGGGAGGCCTCAAACCCATCTTCCAAATTATTCGGATCATCATCCTTTTCTGATTGTTTCCCGTTCTTTGTTCCCCTGCATCGTCGCAGATCCAAGCTTTCCTTTTTTTTTTCTCCCATTCCAGTAATTGTCGATTCCGAGAGGCCAGAGCATTTTTGTTCATGGTTGATTTTTCCATTGCATCCTGCACTAGTAAGAAATTCATCCTCGTTAATCACAAATTTGTTTTCAAACTCGGCACAACATGTTATAATAAAAATTATTTGTGTGATGACCGTTGGTAGCTTCTTTAGTTTTGCCGAATGCGTTGTAGATGAACGTTGTCCGGTTCAAATAAACTTCCGTAGATATTTTTTGCATGCGTCACTCAAACAGCGATTGAAAATGTCTATATTTACACCAAAAATCACTCAAATAACTCACGGAGTGTCTCAGAAGAATCACTGATACTTCATGATCCCCATGAACTTCTCGAAATTAGTTGGTGGCATTCAGAATCGCCCTAAACAGCATCGGAATTGGGCATCGCATGAACACGGCCATCGTTCCAGATAGCCTCCAAGACAGGTATAATAATAATAATAATAATAATAATAATAATAATAATAATAATAATATGCTTTATTGTACAAGTTGTTGTTAGTACAGGCACGAAGCTTCAAAGAACTTGTGTGTGCAAGCAAGTAATACATTTTGTTATTTGTATATGTTAAATTATAATCATGCATCATACATTTTTACATATATTCCTCTTAAATTCCATATTCCATATATTAAATTCAGTACACTAATTTAGTTATCTAAAATTTGATATGGTAGTTTATTATTGGTCTAATATCCATTTTTTAATGTTCTTGTCTACTGCATTATGATTATTCAGGTTCCGTAGGTGTTCTGGTAGTTTATTAAATTGATAAGGTATTTGGTATTTCATTTCACGTCTCCCATACGAATTATTCCACTTTGGTTCTATTAGCCATTTATTGTTTCCTCTTACAGTTCTGTTAGTCTTAACTTTATATAAGTTCTTAAAATAATTCTTTTTTATTATATTCCAAGTTAATGTTTGCTGTAAATTCAATATTTTAAACTTTTTGTATAAGTCTTTACTATGTGTTAGTTTATTGTCTTTAAATAATGTTTTAATTGCCTTATTTGTAACTTTCTCAAGTTGTGCCATTATACTGTTAGTCGTTGTTCCGTACACTGTAATTCCATATTTGATGTTTGACATGATTAATGCATCAAAAACTGTTTTTTTTGTTTTTTTCATTAAGTATTCCGTTTAGTTTATACATTGTTGGTATCACACGTCTGGTTTTTAGAATGAGTTTATTTATATGTTCGTAAAATTTCCAGTGTTTTTCTAATTCTAATCCCAAATATATGGCTCTGTTAACTTTTTTAATAGTTTTACATTTGCATTGTTTATTTTGTTTCTTACATATTTTATTGCACATTGTTATTTTACCAGTCTCCTCATTCATATGTGACGAGTGTATTGGTAAATATACAGTTTTTTCTTCATTTAATATTAGCTCATTTTTTGTAACTACACCTTTAAATTATCAAAATCTTCTTGTAAGTGTTTTAGCATTTTCCTATTTTCTGAATGTATTGATAATAAAAAAATGTCATAAGCATATAATGTTATAATAGTGTTACTTTGTAGAGCTGTTATGTCGTTGATATATATTAGGAAGAGCAAAGGTCCTAGGACCGAGCCTTGCGGGACACCGTATTCCATTTTTTTCCAACTGCTTTTTTTATCTCCTATTTTAACACTACTTTGTCGTCCTGTCATATAATTATTGATTATATTATATATTTTCCCTCTTAACCCATGTTTATAGATTTTTTCTAGTACAATATTTTTGCTTAGAGTATCAAATGCTTTGGTTAGGTCAATTAGTATTGCACCTACATATTTTCCTTCATTTAGTGCTCTGTTAATATTATTATTTATATTCTCTAATGCTTCAGTTGTTCCAATTCCTTTTCTATAACCGAATTGTTGTTTGTTTAGTATGTCATATTTATTAAGAAAATTTTCTATTTTGATATAAAAAAATTTTTCAACTATTTTATTGAGTACTGGTAGCAGTGATATAGGTCTGTAGTTATTAAAATCGTTCACATTACCTTTTTTGAATATTGGTCTTATTATTTGTTTCTTAAGGTTATCTGGCCA